>WTSP01011086.1:1507-14045 GCA_025331215.1 Actenoides lindsayi
GGGGTGTGGTTAGTAGGTCAAGAGAGGTTCTCCTCCCCCTCTACTCTGCCCTGGTGAGACCTCATCTGGAATATTGTGTTCAGTTCCAGGCCCCTCAGTTCAATAAGGACAGGGAACTGCTTGAAAGAGTCCAGTGCAGAGCCACAAAGATGATTAAGAGCCACAAAGAGTGGAGTATCTCCCCTATAATGAAAGGCTGAGGGAGCTGGGTCTCTTTAGCTTGGAAAAGAGGAAACTGAGGGGTGACCTCATTCATATAAATACATAAAGGTTGACTGTCAGGAGTATGGAGCCAGGCTCTTCTCTGTTATGTCCAATGATAGGACAAGGGACAATGGGTGTAAGCTGAAGCATAAGAAGTTCCACAGAAACATAAGGAAAATCTTTTTTACTGTTAGGGTCACAGAGCTCTGGAACAGACTGCCCAGAGGGATTGTGGAGTCTCCTCCTCTGGAGACATTTAAAACCCGCCTGGACGTGTTCTTATGTGGTCCTTTTCTGACAGGGAGGTTGGACTAGATGATCTTTCGAGGTCCCTTCCAACCCTTAACATTCTTTGATTCTGTGTGATTCTGTAAAGTTTATCCAGTGCACACCTGGTACCAGCTGCAAATTAAGGAAATTAAGGAACTATCCAATTGAAAGCAGAATCTTATTCATTCACCCACCATAGGGTGACAGGACAGATAAAAGTTTTCAACACATTCATAGAAAGCTATCAAATGTGGTGCTGTGTGAGTTCACTTTACAAATTTATTTATTTTTTATAGAAATGGAATATTCTTGGGAAGTTCTGGAAAACTTCCAAAATGAGACATGTATCCCAGCATTGCCCTGATCAACCAGATTTGCACCATCTGACAGAATGTCGCTGTCAATTTGTTTGGGCTTTGGTCCAGAGGAATCTTCAAGTAAGTATTCAACTCAAAGCATGGCAGCAATCTTGTCCAAGTTTTCATATGTTTTAAATGAAGAACTTGCTTCAGCACTTCACAGAGGCTGGAGCTGCATTAAGAGATAAGCGAGAGGTAAACCTGAAGTTCACTCTGGCATAAAGTACAAGAACAGACCTTTCCTTTTTAGTACTTTTCTCAGCAATCAAAATGAACATATAAATGAACTTCTCAGTCCTGTCAAAATAAAGTATGTGACATAGCATAAGCAACAAGAGTGATGCTGTTCCTTCCCCCCACTGCACACAGTTCCCATTCCCTTTTGGTGGAAACTGTGGGAAAATTCAGTCCTGTGTATCTGTCAAGCCAAGTCTTCATCTGTGACCAGAACAATGAAGAGAGAGAATCTGGAGATCATTTCCCTCAAAACTGTCTTGGACATGCTGATATTATCATGATGCTGTAGAGCATCTATACCTCCTATGTCATGATGATATCACTAAAATATGTGGGTATATCTGCACAGTGATTCACCATTAGGTTGAAATGAGTAAAATCAAATAGAAACTTTTATTGCCCCTTGTTTTAGAATATAACAGAAAATACTTGACATCTGGTCTCTTTTAATGGCATCTGGAGTTGTGTCTAAGCAGATACTGCAAATTCAGTTTCTTCAGTTGCATTTAAATTTCCGCATGAGTTATTTTAGCAGAGACACAAACTCTTCATTTTAAAGCTAGTTAAATTTACAAAGCAAGAAGGAAGGCACTCTCTAAAGCTCCTTTGGTTGAAATCATTGTCTGTACACTGTACACCCTTTGATCTCTGGACAACATAAAGCAACCCCAATTTAGAGACAGGATGAAAAGGAGAATATGAGGAAATAAAACATTCATTGAAAGGGACTATCAGCTGTCATTCAATGCCAGAGTGGGACATTTCCTGCTACCTTTTTGGATAGCTAGCTTGCTTTCACTTTTCTTTCAGAGGGAAAAAAGCTTAGCAGCAGATTTTGACATATTTCAGGTGAGACATTCTACCATTCCACAGTCTCTACTTAGAACTTCCAGCAATTACTTGGAGAGTCTCCTACTGTTGGGGTGGAACTGCTCCTGACAGGCACAGAATTACATGTATTAGGGTTCACTGGCAAAGAGACTGTACAGGTTCAATAGATCTCATAGCTAATGCATGGATATGGGCTTGTACTCTCAAATACTTCTGATGTCTTCAGTAAAACTACTTACATGAATTATGTGAAAAAAAATCACAGAATCTGACTCATGAGGAATACACAAAGGGGTTTGGTAGTTAACTTGAGCTCTGTGGGGACTGAGTCATAGCTCAGGAATCAACAGTTAGTTTGAATATGATATCAGATTCATAAAGCTACTATGTTTTGGTCACTAGGAGGGACAGATATCCATGTAGTTACCACCTATCATCTGCAATATAACATCAATGCTATCAAACTGATGGAGTTGGAGGCAGAAAGAACAAAACTCACTGACTTTTACTTTATATTCTATCAGTTCACAGCTGAGACAGAATTAAGACAGATACGGCCAGTAACCAGCAGTTACTGCAGCTCTGCTGCCAGGCAGTAATGTCTTAAGTTGCTTTAACTCAGCTGTTTGTCTGAACTCTAGCACATACAGTTAATGAACACTTGTTAATTTATTTTTTAACCATGCTGAGATTTCTAATAGAAGCATGCAGTTTGGGTTTTTGAACACGGCTGCTGGTCTTTGGAAAAAGAGGGGGAAGTTATTCAACTTTTCTCATGAATAGAAAAAAATAGATTTCAGAGTTTCTTCTTGTTTTCTTGATTATTATCAAATGGTTCCCACACTCACTTTCCAAAAGACATTTATCCTCAGCTTATTGCAGATACTGTTACTATTTAGCAAGAAAAACAATGAGTTCCAGGAGCACCTTGACTCTATGTTCTAGCTGCCCAAATATTGCTAACCTACCAAGTGCAAAATAAGGGGTTTAGAACATTTAACATGTGGTGACAGAACTGAATATTTGCAAATATATTGGTGCACTGCAAGAACATCAACAGCAATAGGATAAGCTGTATCTCTACTGATTGGGCCAAATTCTGCTGCCTGTTTTCAATGCTGTTACCCCAGCAAAATCAGCTGAATGACTCCAGATTTATATTCATGTAATGGAAAGCAGAATCTGACTCACCATATGGAATCCATTTGGAAAGAAGTCTAGTTGTGAGTTTTATCTACAGCTTATTGAATTGTTCATTTTTCTTATTTCTATTTTTCTTGGTTTCATTGCAGGTTGATAAGCAATCTGAATGCCTGCTGAGGACTAAAGTTATTATTAAACATCTGAAAGTAAAGGTACCTAGAGAAATAGTTGGGCTATCCTATTTCCAAAACACCATCCAAGTTTCTTTTTGTTGTTACCACACAGAACACTGACCGAAATCATCACCAGCCCAAATGGAAAGCATGAGAGTATAAATAAGTTACAAAAGAGTATTTACCTCTTGACTAACCTATTCAGGACCTGCTGTATGTTTATACAATCATGGCTGTTGCAGAATGGGAGGAATTTTTCTCCTCAGGCTGAATACTCCATAGCCCTCAAACAATGGGCTTGGCAGTTCCTGAGCGTCGTAGCCCCTGCTCCCAGGGATTTCTACACATCTGGATTTCTTCCACAACTACAGTTCTGGGTTCACCACAGACCCCATGTCCATCACATGGGTTACAATAGACATGACAGGCTGACAAACAGGTGTGGCTTCCGTCTTACTGAGGATGTTCTCAAGCATCTAAAGAGAAACTTTGTGACACTAAGTATCCACTGGATTGCCTCATAAGGAATGTCTTTACTGGGGGTTTCTGTTTTGACAGAGAACAAAACAAAGATCTATGACATTCTAGCCAAATCAATGCACACAAGATTTGTGCTGCCTATTCCAGTGGAAGGCCTTGGATGGAGCTCATCACAGCATTTGAGCCCTGACCATATATTTTCTTCCAGAGAAAGAGGGAGCATGCATGCCTGGAAAAGAATTTTGAACCCATGCACTTAAGATATAATTAAATTTAATTAATTCCTTTTTAAAAAACACTGATGTAATATTTTTACTTGAAAGGTGGAATTGACCCTGAAACATAATGGATTTTTGAAGTATAGTCTTCAGTTACATGGAGGCTTTGTATGAAATACAGAAACACATAAAGTCAGTGATACAAACTATTGGCACATAACTAAATGTACATTAATGTTATATTTGGAGAGTGCTGTCTTAGGGTTTGATATACCTATTATCATTCTGTGAAATCAAAGTAATCTTCCTTACACAAGTGAAAAAGAAACATGATACTTAGCAATTACAATAGTTGAACATTTTTTAGCAGTTGAACCTCCAAGATTAAAAACACAACACAACTCCAGATTTTCATGAAGCTGTGAAACTTTCCAGAACTTACTTGGAGATGGAAAAAGTCAGTCCTATGCCAATGTTTGAACATGGTGAATGAGACACAGTAGAAATAGGTCTGAAGAACTGGCATTGGACTTTACAGATAAAGAAGAAAAGATAAAATATTTAATTAGTGTCGACTAGTTAAGGGAAAAGTGTAAGTCTAATATCCTCTTCTAAACACAGAGACAAGAAGCAACAAGTTTGGCTGATAAAAGTAGTATCTGTGTAATATAGCTAGATTTATGAACGCCGTTTTATGTTAATACCCAGTGACATTTCAAATAAGAAATGTGTACACTTCTAAATTTATACAGCCTTATGAAATAGTCTGAAGCTGGACAACTGAATAGGTCTCCAAAGAGAAAGGAGAAAATGAAAACTGATTCTTAGTTCCACAGAGCTGAAATAAACTTGAGCTGTCCTATCTCTCTCTCACTGCTTACTTCATGAGAAAGTTGAAGATGACACTTAGAAAGCAGGTCACAGATACAGTCATCTGGATCACTATATGAAAAAGGCCTGGCTATAAATCTCAATTCCAGCATGGCCAAGCGCAGGACACCCAGCTATGCAAAGTGAACACTGCCAAGACAGCAGACCACATCTGGCAAGTAATAGCTCTGGAAATATTTGGGATCTGAAGGTTCCCTAATGCTGTGCTACAGCTGAAAGAGTTAATTTATCTGAAGGTTAGATGAAGAAATATGATGCTATTAAGTAGGACAAGGAAAGTCACCATACATTTTACTTTTGGAACTGGTGTCCAACTCTGTATTCAGTACTGAGTAACCATGAAACAAAGGACTGAAATTTTTGCCTTATATTGAAACACTCGGGAACTCCATAGATTCCTGTGTCAAGGAGAATATAAAAGGGTGACTTGCTTGGCAACACAAATGTTGTAATTCTTCAGAGTTGCAAAAGATCAGATAATGAGCAGCTTAAGTGGCTGAGCACTGGAGTTAGATGAATTCTGTAAAGTGACTGATTAGCCACTAGGGCAGTTTAATAAGGTTACAATGAATTCCCATCATAGGCCATTTTAAATCAGGACTAGAATGTTTTCTAAATTAGATGCTTTTTTGGAATGAAAAATAGTTTATGATAGCCCTATGTCTGAGGCTTGCTGGAGGTCAGACTAAATGATTATAGTCCCTTCATCTGATTTTGCAGTCTCCAAGTAGAAGTCTCAGAATAAGCTTCCAAAGGGAAGGAGTTGGCCTCTTAACATGTCTAGCTAGCATTTATTTGAAAAGTGTTTGGATCTGATTGATCAATGTTAGTCTGGAGCATACTTTTTAAAAAAAAAAAAAGTCTTCCTGCTAAATATTAACAACCGGTCTTTATTAGTTTTGATCGTCTTCTGCAGGAATACTTCACTTCTTAGGAAGAAGCTGTCCTCTGAGCAGCTGGTAAATTAGACAAACTCCCTTATAAAAGGAGTTTAGGACTGAGAAGAAGAGACTTTGTGCAAGATTAGATTAACGTAACTATTTACTTCCAAAGGGAAAGACCTAAAGGACAATGCCATAACATGTGTATCAAGTCACTTGTCTCCATTCCAGAAGTAATTAACAAATATTGACTCTGCACATCCTGCCAGCAGTCCAACAAGATGCTTCTTACCAAATTTTCTTTTGAATCAGTCCCAACCTCAGATCTATGTGAGACTGTTCTACTGGTGTTTATTCAGACCTCAGGCCAGAGCAAGTGATTAGCTCCGTCTGCTTCCACTGCTTTAGCAACACAGTGTATCTATAAGCTGGACCTGATGACAACATTTACTGAGTTTATTGTTTGTCTTGTTTGGTGAATTTTCTGCAGTTAGAGATGAACAGAGGCCCTTTATTTTATAATTATTTTTCCAACCCTCAGAGTTTTCAAATTTATCTTTTCTTAGCACAAATAAAGGGGTCAAATAGTGAATAATGGAGTGATGTTTTGTTTTCTAGAACATTTTTTCAGCAATGCAAGTCCTTCCTTAAAAGTTTACCAAAGCAAAATGAAGTTATGCTAGAAGATTATTCTGTCATGTGACAAAACTCTTCTTCCTCCTCCTATTCTTTATGACCTTGGTTCCTCTGAAAAAAATCAGAAATTTGCTTTATTCTGGGGAGAAATTCAGGAATTCTCTCGTGTAGTCTCCTTTGGTGCCAGTGTCAGGACACTTTTTAGCCTCTGTTAGTATCTTTCATTTCTCCATCTTCTGGATAACGCTGGATGAAAACAAAATTATATGACATCAATACACAGACTAAAAATGCAGCCTAAGGAATAAAAAATCTAGATCGGCTTTAGAAACATCTCAGCCAAAAAGAAAAAAACCCAACAAACAGCAAAAAACCAAACCAGCCTGAAGAGAAAAAATATCCACAGAAGTCAAAACACTTAATCAGGACATTTCTAAAATCACGTGCTTTAGCTTTTCTTCTTAATATATTTTTTTTTAAATTAAGCTGACCTGAATCTTTTAAGTAGAGTGAAAAAACAGGGAGTTGAGTAACACTTCAGACTTTCTATATGTTAAAATTATTGGATAACTTAAAGTTTTCTCCATTCTTTTTCCTCTGATTTCTTTTTTTTCATAAGGTAACTATGGAATGGAAAAAATACATTATTCATATGCAAAGCTAGAATTCCAGTGACACTATTTTTCCTAGAATAATTTAAATACAGGTTTGAATTCAACACAATTGGATAGGGAAGGTTCTTGATTTCAGTTAAGCGCATATTCCTAACACTGTCGGTGATAATTGCAGTGAAATGTAGGGTGTACTCCATAGTGAAAAGGCATCAGATGCAATTCCTTCTGAAAGACTGAGTTTGCCAGTTTAACTTCGAGCAAACAATTTGTCAATGTCTAACCTTGTGTATCTACTTGCCCTGGTACATATTAACTACCATAAAAAATACTGAGGGTTAAAAAATGGCATGCCAGAATGGAGTATATCTAATATTGCATCTGAAGCACTACTTATCCTTACTCAGTAAAGTATGCAAGTTAGAGTGTGTAAAACTGCCTGCTCTCAAAGGCATGAATCCCCATGCTATGCTCACTCAGAAGTGTTTAGAAATGTCAGCCTTCTTTGTAATTGAATCATGTAACTTGGACACAAATGCTTAATGTTGATTAAGCTCAATTTGTGGAAAGTGAAAACTCTAATTTTGGCTTCATTTATTTTATGTCTTACTTTTCTGTGGGAAGAGTCCTCTTTTTTTTTTTTTTTTTCCATAGATCACATAGGAACATTTTAATTAACCAATATATTTAATAAGAGAATGTTTAGTCATCAATGAAGTAGAATAACTACTGATTATTTTAGTGATAGGAACTCATTAACTGGGCTCACATAGACATGTATATATTTTGAGTTGACTTTATAATTTGTGGAAAAAATAGTTTGACTTTTCTAGACATCTGTTACTAACCAGGTCATTTAAACAAACATAATAATGTCTGTGCAAGATGCATTATTAGTTTCATTGAAGGACCCTACAGGAGGATGAGTTCAGTACTATCTTCCCAGTGGGAAAATGAGAAGGGAATGAGAAATTTTGACTTCGATACCAAAGCTGGTAATGAACATGCTGTGTATTCATGTAACCCTTGCATTGGACATGAATTCAGCAAAGAAACAGAATGGTCTGCAGCAATGTCAGAGTCACTGTTGGGAAAGGTAGCATGTGGTACCCCTCTGAGAGGGTTAGAAATCACTCTTTTCTAAGCAGTGATGTATGTCTGTTGGAAGCAGAACACCATTCTGCATTGTGTCTGAGAGTCAGGAATAAGACTGAATGCTATACCAGTAAAAGATAGTTAATTTTCTTTGTACTGACATTATAGTATTTGAACTTAACTAATCTTTTCATCAAATGAATGGTGGAGCAGACAGTAGATAATTTATCATGTAGAGCATCTCACATCTGACACCTGAAATTTGTATTGTCCAAATTCAGCACTTTATTTTGGCAAGCAGTTATGTGTTCAGCTTTTAGGTTTTTACTTCTTGGACAATTCAGAGTACAGTAATTCAGGAAGTAATATTTTAAATAATCCAGTACAAGGAATGAGGTCACTTTCTCATATGCATTGCAACCATCCAGAGCTATTCCTTTCATAGTCTAAAAGAAAGGGGAAGGAATAGAAAAATATTTGGAGGGAGCTGCCAGCAAATGCCATACATTTTGTATTTCATTTTTTGGTCTTTTTTAGTATTCAACTGTCCCAAGGTCTGAAGCATTTCATTTAATAAGATGTTATTAATTTTGGAAACAACACCAGATCCACTCTTCTTGCCAAGTAGACGGGGCTGTTTTGATATCTTAGTAATGAATAGCACCTTCAGCCTTGACTATTACTAACTCTTGTAATGTTAAGTTGGCATCATTATAATGATCGTAGGCCTTTTCCTTCCAGACCAAAAGAATGAAAGATTTTATCAAGCCATGAAGTACATTCCAGCAGTATGGACAATTTCTTTATTGCTGAAAGTGTAGCTTTAAAATTCTATAGATCCTACTTATGAACAAAAAATTCCTTATACAGCTGTATTGTGTTGTTTCCACATTTGTTTAAACACAGGAGTCTGGCTTAGGAATATACAAACGATTCATAAAAACATGCCTATGTTACACATGTGTGAGCCACATGGAGAGTAACATGTGGATTTCAAACTCTGGGCATGGGTTTCTCTTTTTATAACTATCAGAAATAAGAATATTCTAAGTAGGGACATTTTTTCAATAACATTTTTGAAACTTTAACCTCAGAGGGTATCAAAAATGTCTCTCATGAGATATGGGGCCACACATGTTGCAGACAGCTGTTTGGAAAAGTTAACACCCGCCTGAAAAAGCAAAAGGGATGTAGTCTCCACAGCTCATTCCATTCAGTAAGCAAGAACCATACCTGGAAAACTGAGTAGAGGTTTCCTCCATTTACCTTCATATCTATTAGCCACACTTTAAATTCCTGATCCATATGTAAAAGTTAGCTGATTCTGTTGACAACATATTACATAAAATCAGCCAGTAGGTAGAAGTCATAGTTTCCATAGTCACTGGCAGCAATGAGAATCCCCATTTCATATATGGAAACACTGGGTTTGAGCCTCAGTTCAGTGAAATCAGTGCAGGACTTTCCACTAACTTTGGAAAGCATTGAGTCAACCTGTCTAGCAAGATTCTTGCATTGATGTTATGTATTTGATAAATACAACCTTTCAGACTAATAGCAACTGCTTATATCAAAAAAAGGTGCTTAGTATTGCCCAAAGAAGTAGCATACAGTTGCTGACTAATAATATTACTTTCATAAGCTAAAATGTAAGATTGCTCTGTTTATCAGTCACGCAAGCATACGAGGACAGTAACTCCAACAAAATTATGCTCAATGCTCAACACTCAACCAATAGAGGGGTTAAATGAAGTTCTATCCTGCTTCACATGAAGTCCCTTGTTGAAGCTTTCCTCAAGCCACGTGGTTTTCAACTTAACATAAACTGTAAATCAGCCCAAATTCTTCATTTGTGTGTGTGTGAACTGAATTTCTATGGATAGTGTTGTATCTAATTTTATGTATTTCACAGTGCAGCAGCTACGGGAATCTGAATATTGGCTGTGCCTCAGGTAGGAGTTCTGCATCTGCTCTTAGGACCTGACAGGAAGATCTTTCACAAGCAGGCATCCAATGAACACTGGAAGGCTGTTCCTTGTGCTGCACTATTTTCTCCAGTGTTTAGTAATAGAGCATTATATCTAAGAGCAAAGTCATTTTAATGACTATCCAGGCTATCTTATAATATGGTTCTTGGTTTTGCACTCCGTTTTTGCTCTAGAGTAGGTGTAAGCTTAAATTCAGAGAGCATTTACAATAAATTTGTTTCAATTATTTTGAAGGAAGCAAAATTAAGACAGCGTCAGATGCTGTGTTAATGAGTATATCAATGAGCAGAAAGGAAGGGAAAGAAGGCAGCATAGGGAGAAAGAGAAAGAGCAAGAATAGGTTTTGATAGATGAGTAAAGACGAGCTCCACTGTTTTCAGATAGTGTAAATGAAATGAGTCTCCTTCCCAGTGATCTCAATATTTTTGTTATAAACAAAGAAAATGAGGCAAGATTATTTTAAGGTATCAGCAATGTAGGCTCCAGCCCTGAGTCCATCTTTACACATTGTTGATGGAAGGGCAGAGAGAGGGATGTGGATGGACATAATGTGGGAGTCATCACATAAAAATGAGGACTGAAATAATGTCTACTATTTCCTTAAAAGGAACCTGCAGCGTGGTGCAAATAAGTAAAGCAATGTTTCAGCAGTGTCCCTGGTTCGGTTCTGATTAATCATCACAAGCAACTGCTGGCCCAGACAGTTGAGAAAGGCTGCAGCTGGGATAGGCCACAGCTGGGATAAGCAACCAAACCAACCAGTAAGATATTCAATACCATACTGTTGTCATGCACTTTATATAAGGGGAGGGCTGGCCTAGACTGGGTCCACCAGCTTCTGAGTTTGTTTACCTTATGGCCTGAGACAGGGACAGTGCATCTCAGGTATTGGTAGTCTCCCAGTTTATGTTGCTCACTTTATGTATTATTTCATTTGTGTTATTGTTACTACTGCTGTTTTCTTCTTTCCTTGTATTTTTCTATTAAGCTGTCCTTGTCCCAACTCATGGGGTTTTTTTTTCCTCTTACATCTGTTCATGCAATGAGCATTTCTTAGCTAGTAAGCATAGCAGTGCCAAACAACAGAGAAGTAAAACTGTGGTTTAAAAAAAACTTTTTTTTTTTTTCTTCCAATTTTCCTTTCTATCCCCCAGGAAAGATTGTGGTTGGGGTGGGGGGTAGGGAAGACTGTGAAAAAACAGTGGGCAAGTGGCTGTGTGGTCTTTAGATGCTGGAAGAGGTTGAACTATGCCAAATGGTCAGAACAGTGACTAATAGTAGCCCTGGGGGTTTCTGCTGTGGCTCCTGTTTTGGGACTCAGAACTGTGATAACTACTGATAAAAAATTAGATTTATCTAGACCAGTAGGTGCAGCTGTGAAAAACAACCATCCTAAGAGAGAGCCTTAAATCATCTGATGCTGAATGATCAACATAGCTGATCATAGGCTGATCCCTTGTGCTAGAGCACTCCTGCCCTGCATCAGCAGCCAAAAGACTGACTGTGCTTCAGTGGAGATATTGAAAGTGCAAGCCATGTATGTAACGATTATCATGGAAAGTATATACTCCCACTGGCTCCACTGTCAGATACTCTGAAGCCATGGAAAATGCCACAACAGATAAGCCATACACCTCTTTGTTTCTTTCCACTTGTTTAAATCATTGCCTGTAAGGTCTTTATCAGAGCCATTCATGAAAAAGGCATCAGTCTGCTTCTGATAAGTATTCCTGACATCATTACTGCCAAAGGATTGCTAAAGGCATTTATTTCTGAACAATGAACAATGGGCCATAAACAGCAGTTAATCAGTGATTTATTCACTTATCTATTAAGATATGTAGTTAAATTTTGGGATCTTGCTGCCTGTTTGTGTTTGAATCAGAACTCCATCTGGTCATAAAACACAAGAGCTTGGAGTGGTGGAGTACTCTGGATCCCACTGCCTTGAACACAGGAGGTCTCAGGATGAAACAGAGCTTAGAAACTAGGAAAACTTTTGTCTCTGTCAGGCTTGGCAGCACTTGCAGTGAAGGGCCAAGCAGCAGAGGGAATCCTGGGATCACTAGTCTTTTTAACAGCATTAAATTTTTATAGCACAAAATGCTGAATCAGAACATCAGTGCTTACCTGATAGTAGAAATACTTTTTTTTGACTTGAATGTTAGCAATGCAAACAGAATTTCCTTAGCCTCAGAAGGAGAGAAGAGGAAGTAGATCAGATCCTGTTTGTCAAAGGAGAATTAAGGAGAAAGCATCTCTGCCAGGCTCTCAGTGATGAACAAATATGATATCTCAAATCCACCAAAGTCACAGGCACACTGAGATTTATAAAAGTCAGATTATCTGCTATTCATCTGAATGGTTTTGAAAAATGCAATGTCATCAAAGAAAAACCAATTTTTTTTTCCTGTTCTTTACTAGCTGGTATATTCAGGGGCGGGGGGGGGGGGGGGGGGGGGGGCGGGGGGGTGAGGTGTTGGGGACACAGACCGCCGGGGCGTTATGCCTTTTTATACAG
>WTSP01011088.1:0-34404 GCA_025331215.1 Actenoides lindsayi
GGCTTTCGGATGTCACGGGTGGAGGAGCAGCAGGGGGGGCGGGAGCGGGGAGAGGTCGGTCCCCGGTCCTCGGCTGCACGGTCTCCCCGGGTCCTCCAGGGCAGCCTCCGAGCGCTGTGCCGGGGAGAGGGCTGGGGATTCCCGGGGATACCCGGGGGTGGCCTGCCCCGTCCCCCGGGGACGCCCACCTGGACCACAGAATAGGGGACCCGATTCTGGCAAAACCGCCTGGTGGGTCGGTACAGCAGCGCTGCGAGGCAGGTGGATTCTCCTGCAAAGGCAGAGCCGGGGCTGGCAGCAGGACAGGTGTGGGTGTGCCTGTCCCGCTCTCCTTACCTGCTGGAAGTGCCCTTAGCAGCCGGGAGAGCCCACGGGCTGGCTGGTGGAAGCTGCGGTGGGGGTACGGGCCTTGTCCGGCACTGGCCTACCCCAGCTCTTTGCAAAGCTGCCCAAGTGGAAGCGTTGCCAGGACTATGTGGGGTGCAGTGTCCCGTCCCGTGCCGTGGGCATTCAGACCGAGCAGGGTCCCAGCAGCGGTGCCACCCTGCACCGGGCAGACGATGCTCCTCTGCCCTCGCAGTCACCCTCCATGCCATCCAGCACCATCTTCCTCCTTGGGGCGGGGGGGTGCGTAAGGCACCGGGGCAGCCCCCTGAGGAAGAGCTCCCCTGTCTTGCCGAGCTCTCTGTTGTCTCTTTAAAGGCTCACTGGGAGGTGGGTGAAGGCAGCGAGTCCCAGGCATGGCACACGCTGGGTTTCAGGTCAGCGAGCCGCTGCTGCCGCCCAGGGCCATCCCCACAGGGCCCGGAGACCGCTGCAAGCACACCAGCTTCTCCAGAAGTCAGCTGCTGGAGCAGATAGATGGGAAAGAGAGGATGGGAGCCCTTGCTGGAGTGGCGGCCGGGGCTGGCTGTCCATGCCGCGGTGGCTCAGTGCTCCAGCAGCCAGCACGGAGCTGCTGTGTCAGACAGGCGGCTCACACGGGACGAGACTTCACACCATCCTCTGCGTCCGATCCCTCGGCTTGCTGATGCCAGCCCAGGGGGCTGCAGCCTGCGAGCGCTCGCCCTTCTCTGGGCTCACACGCGGGCGGGTGAGAGCTGTCTTTGGTGCCGAGCATCCTTCCCCCTGCCCGCCCGCCAGCCTCCCGCGGCCACGTGTGCTGCCAGCCCCAGCGCTCGCCGCGGCGGGGCCATCAGCGTGGTGCCGTGTGTGTGATGTGTCAGACCCTGTGTGCCGTGTGCTTGTTTACATGGGAAGGAGGCAGCAGAGGGAGGGGGAAGGGACGTCTTTGAGGGAGGCCTCAGAAAAGAAAACAAAACCTATTTGCAGAGAGAGAAAAAAAAACCACCAACAAAAAACAACTGAAGGAAATTCCTCTGTTCTGCGATATGAAGCAAAAAGCATTTATTTTTTATGGCAATTAGGGATGGCTGAGCATCCCTGGAAGCTGCAAGATAAACATGCCCAAGTTTGTCTGCCCTGGGCACTCGCAAGCCCAGCTCGCATCGGGTGCTGAGCCCCAGCGGGGTGCAGGAGGGCTGGCTCCTGCATGGGCTTTTCTCCGCCTGTCACTGACATACAGTGATCGGGGTGAATTTTCTTTTCCCTTCTGAAAATATTTCTCAGACAGCCCTTTCTCCAGGAAGGAGCTGTGCCTCATGCTGCAAGGGCACCCACTCTGTGCAGCACTTTATCTCTGCATCAGTTTCATTTATGCATCACCACAGGGCAGACTTGAGCCCTGTCCCCCCCAAAATCCAGTTGTCCCAGCACCAGGAGGTTTGCTGAGTGTCCCCTGGGCTGTGCAGCGGAGCTGAGGTGTGAGCAGGAAGTGAGGCAGGGAGCCTCCGGGGCCCCACCTGTAATGGCCCAGGCTGGAGGCATCACCCTGGGAAGGGGCTGGGGAGACATTTCGATGTCTCTTGCTGCAGCTGAAAGTTCTGGCTGGAAGTGGCTTCAGGAGAGCCAAGTTCACCTTCCAGGCTGCACAGGCCCTGCATAGGCTTGTGCTGGCATCACTGCATTCTCCAGAGGGGACTTGGCTGCAGCGTCAGTGGTACCTGAGGTGAATTTTCCCTTCGCTGCACAAACTCAGATGCAAAAGGCCTGACTCTCCCACTACCTGACCAGTGCTTGTTGGCCTGACACCAGCAAGCCATGGCAGGGAAGGGATACTCCCATTTTGAGGCTCTTTCCCAACAAATTGAGGTGCAAGGGCCCCTTACTCTCTGCAGACAGGTTTGCAGCCGCACCAGGAGGGTGCAGCTCCCCGCGGCACGGAGCAGCCCCGCTCCTCTGCCACCACTCCTACACTAACCAGCAGTGATGTGGAGACGGGGAAATCAGAAAATCAGGTCAGCTGGAAACACCTCACCATCCCTTCCTTCCTTTTGTGTCATCCCCCACCTTCCTCTCTTGGGGAAGGCAGGCCTCCTCCTGCCGAAGCCCTGGGGGGGATTTTGTCGATAATCATGCAGCAAATCCTCCACACGGGCCGGGGGGGTGAAACCTCTTGCTGTGGTCTCTTCTGCAGTCTGGAAGCAAATCGCAGAGGCAGGGTGAGTCTGAAGCCAGCAGCCATTTCAGTACTGCAGTGAGTCATCCCAAAAGGCGCTCAGCTTGTGGCAGCTCCCTTCCTTTCTTCTTTCTGCCTTTTCTTTTTTTTTTTTTTAATAGCTGATGTAGCAATAAATTAAAAAGATCAGGGGAAATATATATGAATATAGCATATCTGCAGAGCTCCTTTAATTAAAAGAAAAATCTTCAAGCATTTGCAGCCCCCTGGACATCCATTGCGAAAGGCAGGAACTGCTGGGTACCAGCCACGTGGGAGGGGGGGACAGCGCGGGGCGAGCCCAGGGGGAGCCGGGGAGCCAGCTGCCAACAGGGGCTGATTAACGCTGGGGACACGAACACAAAGCATTTCACAAATAGTCCTTTCCAGAGGGAAAGAGCTAAATTAGGGCAGATGCAAAAGCCTGCTCTTACGCTTCTGAGTGACAAAGATGTTTGGGCTTTCCTTAATACTCTTTTTCTCCCAGTGGTTTCTGAGCTTACTGGTGTGTTGTCACCGCCCAGCCTCCCACGAGCTCTGGGAAGGGGTTGCTCTGGCTAGAGGAGTTTGGGCTTCTCTTTCCTGTGCTGTAGGCTGTCCCCATTCCCATGCCATTGGCTTGGCTCTCCCTGGAGCCAGTCCAGGGGGCATTGAGGAGGCAAAGCTGAGCCATGATGGCATCATCCTCTGAGCAGAAGGGGAGTGGGGACCACCAGCTCTGGACATCCCATCACTATAACCTCCATCTTCCTCTCAGAGCCACAGGGTAGGTGCTACTGACAGGGGGGGTTATCAGCCTGTTCTGTGACAGAAATTATTTAATCAACCTCAGCACCCACAGTATCCATCCCACTCCAGTAAAGTGACTGCAGCAGGCACAGGACAGGCTCTTGGTGTATTTCTTGACTACAGCCAACAGCTCTGACCGCCTGAAATGTTTTTGGCTTGGAGTTTTACTGAGCCCACTGGGTGCCTAAGCCAGGAAAGATTAATGAACATTCACTGAACTTGCTGGAGACCTTGACTTGCGGTTGGGCTCTGAAGCTGTAACAAGAAACATGAGAGAATCTGGAGAGTTGTAATGCAGTGGTGGCTATTTTTTATACAGATTGGGAACCTCTGGAGAGGAAGCAGAGACATGCTGCAGGGTAAGGTCAGGCATTTCAGAGCAATGATTTACTATATGGAGGACTTACATGTGCCCTGAGGACATGCATTGCCTCCATCTTATAGCAACTTGCAATCTCCTGTGCGCTGCACAGAGCTCTGTCTCTACCCCAGGTTGCTTCACTACCCTCTAATTCCCAGGACACATCCCCCAAATCAAATTCAACAAAACCAAAGGCCATTCCCAGGCTCATTGTTAACCTGCTGGAGAATCTCAGGGCAGACAGCTCTCTCCAGACCATTCCCAGCAGGGCTGGGAGCTGCATCGGGCAGGGATCGCTGCAGAAGGGCAGACAGTGAGCTTTTGGAGATGTTAACAGTGAGGGCTTGGTCTGTTCCCTGCCACCTGCCTTTGGTGCCACAGTCAGCACAGGCACATTTCATTTACCAGCACAGACACAGCCACAGCAACCAACCAGCCCACCCCAGCTTGCAGAGGCAGCGCAGGCTCACTGCTTGCTTTCTCTGCCAGCGGAGAAACAGGTGAAGGTGGAAGCGCAAATTTCCTTGTAATTAAGTCTTATAATATTGCAGGTCAAATCATGCAAGTAACCAAGAGAGCGGCCAACTCCCCGACCTTCTGCAGGCTGGTGCAGTGCAGACACTTGCCCTGCACTCTGCTGTTGAAAGGTGTGCACAGCCACGGCCACAGCCACAGCGAGACAGTGTGGTGGCCTCTGAGCCGTGCCAGGCACAGCCAGGCAGGATGGAACACGGAGGTCTGTCCCCTGCCCCTGTGCTGCCCTGGATAGTGCACTGCCTTATAAATTAGCATTTGGTGATGATATGAGGAGACAAGTTGGAAATCAGTCTCTCCATGCAATCAGGGGATCAGGAGAAAGGGAGATGCCATTCCCCTGAGACAGTTGATCCTGCAGAAACTTTCATCCCATGGCAAACAGAGGCAAGGGGCTGGCATGGGCAGGAGCAGGGCAGCAAACTTGCCCTGGGGCTCTGCCTCTCTCTGGAGCTGGGGACACTGCTGGGTTTGGGTCCCTGCGGTCTCTGCCTGGCTGTGATGAACTAGAAATTTCAAGCCCAAACTAGAAATTGTTGATTAATTTATTGTAATTTTGCAGGTGGAAGTGCCCCAGTGGTTTGAGGCTTTTGGTGAGCACCTAGCTCCCATTGCAGCTCTCCCTCTGTGCTGGCAGGGGGAGAGTGCAGAAGCAATTACAGTTGGAGATTAATGGGTCATGGGCTGATGCGACGATGCTCGCCCATCTCTGCAAGGGTGCTGCCTTCTGGGTTCCCTGCAGGAGGGTTCAGCAGTGCTGCAGGTGGTGTAAGGGGCTCTGGTGGCAGATGATCTTCTGGTCTCAAGGCTCTGAAGGATGCTGGAGGACTTGCTGGCTTCCTCCATCCCATGTCTTCCTCCTGCAGACATCATCCTTGTGTGGGCATGACACCTTGGTTCAAGGAGGAGGACTTGGGGCTGATGGAGCTACAGCCTAGGCAAGATGTTAGAGCAGCAGGGAGCAGGGTGGTGTGCTACCCTAGAGCTGTGGCGTGGCTCTGGCAGCCCAGGCTGGGTGCCCGCAAGTGCTCTCGGAGGTGGATCAGCCCTGTGGTGGTTCAGTACTGGTGACCCACTGCCAGCCCCAGGAAGGCTGCAGAGCCGCAGTGGGGGGAGTAGTGTCTGATGGCTCCTCCACCTCCTCCTCTTTCACTGATTTACAGTTCAGGGCTTGCCTTTTTAGGTAGATTCAGGTACCAAGAGAGAACACATCTACCTTCTTTCCAAAGTCTTGGAGCAGTGGAAGAAGCATTTGCATCCCGAGAAACTACCCGTTGGTGGACAGCCCGTGCTGTGATGCAGCGTGGCAACCAGGCAGAAGCCCCCTTTGCCTGGACCCAGGACGGAGCCTCCCGATGACATTTCAGAAGAACATTTTACTATTTTTAGGGTCCATAGTGCACAGAGACAGAGAGTCAGTATGTGAGTCCTGAGCAGTGTCTCAGCTCCGTGCTGGGGACTGGGGCTAATGTGAAAAGCAGTCGTGCATCTCGGCGGATGCTCGGAGCAGCAGCAGCCTGCCCTGGGCTCATTAACGTGATTGGCTCGCAGGAGCTCCTGAAGCAGAAAGGTATTTGGGCAAGGGCCCACTGCCTGCTTTTGGTCTCTGCTTGGTCAGGCTCCAGTCATGTTGGGACCAGAGTGTTTCTCTGATTTGTGCCTTGAAGGGCCAAACCTCGCCATTTGCCTGCCTGTGCAAGAACACGGCACAGCGATGCTGTGCTGCTTTAGCCCTTCTCCCCCTGATTAATGTGAAACTCAGCTTCATGAATCATTCATGAAGCTTTATTTAGTATAATGATTTCTGACATCCAGTGCCTGGGAATAGCATTTTGGGACAGACTGTTTGCGACCAGTGAACTCCAGAAACAATGAGCTGACGTTTATTCCATCTGAACTGGGAACATGCAGAAGGGGATGGGCAGGGCAAAGCAGCGGGGCCCCCTTCGCAGGGAATCACAGGTTGCTCTCTAATTAACCAAATGTGTAAAAGCTAAATATTGACACAGCTTTGCGGTTCCCTGCGTCTTGCAATCACATTGCATGTTATTAACCTACATAGTTGTCGGGGAAAGGAGCATCTGTGCCTGTCTTGGCACAGGCAGAGCTGAAGGAATTCCCCCGTGTGATACCGCTGGTACTAATGGGGAACTGGTGCTAGGACCCAAAGGAGCTGGGAAATGGCTTTCTCACTGCAGCTGAAGCTGGGGAGTGGCAGGAACTCATCTGGGCTGCCCTAAAACATAAATAGCCCACCCTCCTCTTTTACTGCAGTTTGCTATGGGGAGGAACTGGTTTCAGATGGGAGGTTCTCTCTGCAGGTGAGTGGCCCCATTTGGGAGGGGATGTGCTGGTGGATTTTGGGCATAATGGTGAGTTTATGACCCTGACCTTGCCCAGAGAGTGTGTGTGTGTGTGTGTGTGTGTGTGTGTGTGTGTGTGTGTGTGTGTGTGTGTGTGTGTGTGTGTGTGTGTGTGTGAGGGCTGTGAGCTGGGATCTGTACTGCAGTTTGGTATGTGGCAGGTCTGGCCCTGGGGCTGCAGAGAAGGCATGGAAGAGGGAGCCCAGCAGCTCCAGCCTTGCCTGCACCCCTGCCCAGCCTCCTGCTGAGCTCTCTTGTACATGTCTTCATGCAGCGTGGCTTACTGCAGAGGAGAGAGGTTTCTGTCTCTTCTGCTCCCCTTCTGCATGGGGACGAGGGATTGCTGGCATGCAACAATCTCCCAAGCTACAGGATGCTGCAAGTGCCTGACTTTTTTTTTTTTTCTTCCTTTCACTTGGCTCCCTGGTTCAGGCAAGACCTGCCAGCATCTAGCAGGCTTCCTGGGTGTGCAGCCTTGTGTGGCTGCAGCAGAGACCAGCCTGGCAAGGGTTCCTGGTGGGACAAAGAGGGAGCATGGAGTCAAGCAGGTCGTGGCAGCTCTGCTGCCTCTTGGTGTCATGGGGCACATGGAGCTATTTCTGCACCAGATTGAAGGGCTTTGTCACAAGCAGCTTGTGAGACTTGGCAGTCTTTTAGGCAAGAGAGAAATCACAGCAGGCTGCTCTGACATCCCTGGGACCATGGTCCCATCCCCTGCCAGACCCCGCTGTTCTGGGGCTCTGCAACACACAGGGGACTGAGTGTGGTGCATAGCTGGGGTGATGTGCTGGAGCCAGAACAGAAGGGACAGTGGAAGACACTGGCTGCCTCAAAGGCTTCTTGGTGGCATCCACAGCCTCCCTCTGTTGTGCCAGCCTGGGATCTGGTTCTCCCTCTTCCATCCCACCACAGCGGGAGCTGGTGCTGTGTGTCCCCCCTCACTGTGTTTGGGGAGGGTGAGAGGGCACCAGGAAGGGTTAATGGTGCATCCTGGCCAGACAAAACTGCCACACAAGAAAAAGGTATTTCTGTGTCATCAGAAAATGCTGGAGGGCATCACCTGGTGTGAGGCAGCTCTGGGCCTGACCACCCTCTTCCTGCTGCTGGAGAGTGAGTAGGTGAAGGTGAGGAGCTGAGTTTGTATACCCCACAGAAGAAAGCACAGGGTGAAGTCATACATCTGTTGACCTTCAGCAGTGTGAGGCTGGTTTATTTTTCTGCAGAAGAGGTGTGTGTCTGTTTCCTTTATGGTAGAGACCAGAATGGTATTGACTCCTTTTCCCACCTGAAATATTGCTGCTCCTCTGCAGAGGAGATGAGGGCTGTGTGTAGCCCCTGACCATGGGCAGAGCCACTGCCGAGTGCATCTGCCTAGGCTGGAGATTTTCCTCCTCTGAATTTGGTGTGATTGCTGCATCCTGCTGGGACTACAGCTTCCCACTCCTGGGCCAGGCTAGCTAAATAACTGTCCCTTTTCAAAGGTTTTCAAAGCTATAGTAAATCTTATTAGCTGGTTTGAATTACCTCTCGAAAAGACCTTGCATCACTCTCAAGCAATGTATAGTTCTGTATTAGACCCCAATCTCCCGAGTCAGAGCACAAAATACACAGGCAAAAGGCTCCAAGAAAATATTAAGATGACTTTGAAGTGTGTCGGGTGTGCTGTGGGTGAGGCCCTACTTTTCCATCCCCTGCCCTGTCTCCATCTCGGAGCAGACCAAAGCTCATTTCAGTGTGGAGCAAGGCTGCAGCGTGATGCTGATGGCTCCCTGGGGAGCATCTCTGGATCCCATCCACTGAGATGTCAGGGACTGTTGGATGTTTCCTTTGGGATACATCCAAGAGTGACTGGTCCCAGACCCCCTCTTTTGAGGGAAGCCAGAGTAAGTCTGACCTGCTGCATGCAGGTGGAGCTGAGTGGCTCGCTGCCCTGCAGAGCTGCTGCTGCTGTGACCCAACATGATGGATGTCTCTAACCCAAAGCTGGGTCTTTGAGTGCAGCCTTTGCCCATGTTTCCAGCACCAGATGTGGTGGGCTTGTCCAAGGAGAAGGTCCCACAGAAGTGAGTCCTGAGCTGTGGTAAGCCTCCAGGCAGAGAAAATGAACCTCTGTCTCCAGGCTGCTCTAGCCCTGGGGAAGCAGATGACATGGTAAGAGCCACCATGGAAACATCTTTTCTGGTGCAGGACTCGCTGCTTTTCCTGCTGGCACATACCTTGGGCACAGAGGGGAATTCCCTTCCCAGAGACCTATATCCAAAGGATTTTCAGTCAAAACATGCTGCCAGGAGTTTACCACAACTGGTGATTGCTCCCTGTGCACCTTTTGGTGCATTGCCCAGCTCCTCCCAGGTGGGTTCTGGTTGCATGGGATGTAAAGGTGTATGTAATCCATGGTGATGGGAGCTCCCCAGAATGGCCATGGTGGGGAGCTGGGTGTTGTTGGAAATGCTGTGCATGGTGGTTTGGACCTGTGTCTGGGGAGAGGAGGGCAGAGGATCTGTTTTGCAGCTGCAGGTGGATGCACACAGAGCGCTGCCTCAGGGATTTCTCACTCACAGTGCTCCCAGACAGAAACCTCGGGACTGAGGCAGAACAGATGTCCCTGTAGCATCCTCTGGCCCCAAAGCCATCTCCTCCTGCCTGCCTGGGCCAGCAGCTGGCTGGCAGCAGTGACATGGGCAAAGCTGTCTGTCTCAGAGCAGGAGGAGGGACCTCTCCGGATCTTCACATGTTGATCGGGAGGCCCCAGGCAGCAGTTTTAGGCAGGGTGAACCCCCCTCAGCTGCTGCCTTGCCCTTGTCTCTGCCGAGGAGCTGCTGCACTGGGCACAGCACCCTCTGGGCTCTGCGGGGCTGTGAGTTCTGCCAGAGAGGCACCCCATGCCTGGAGCTCTGTGTTTAATCAAACCAATTAGCAATTTAATCTTGTTAACAAACCAAGATAATTGCAGCATTATCAAATTAGCCAGCTGCATGGAAATGCCTCCTTAATAGCTGGTAATAGCTGGTCTTGCTGGCAGAGGGAGGGCTGTGATCTGTGACTAATGACCGGTGGGAGGTGGAATCAGACTGCTCTGTCCTTGGCTGTCCTGCCAGCCCCGGCTGTGTCAGTGCAGGGGTGGCTGGGGGAGTGCTGGAGCTCTGCCCGTGTCACCACATGGCTTGTGTGGCACAGTGCTTCCCACCCAGAGGGCTGGTGTAATGATGGCAGAAAGAGTGGGTTTTCCTCCCAGCAGGACACTGCACTACTCAGAAGCAATGTCTGATCTTACACTGAATTTGACTGATGATCTCGCAGCCCTTGTCCTGCCTGTCCCTGCCAGATCACCTCCTGTTTCAGACTCCCCTGGCACTGCTAGTGTTATCTCTGCCCTCTTTTGGCTGAGCTAAGCAGAGAGGTGGCCTTTCACCACAGGACTTCCTTCTCAGTCACTGACTAATTTCTGAGTCTTCATCTCCCTCCTTCCAGTTCCTCCATGGAGGTGACCATGGAAAGACTTGCTCCAGCAGACGCTTGCTCCAGCTGACGCTCGCTCCAGCCTTGGCCTGGGAGCTTCCAGTATCTGCCTTGGGCCATGTGAGATGTCAGTCCTACAGCCAGAGGTTTCATTCTGCTCTATTTGGGAGTGGTTGAAACATCTGCCCAGTTCCTGCTGCTCTCCAGGTTGCCTGGCAGTGGGGCTCATTAGCTCAGCCCTTATGCAGCAGCAGGTCCCTCACCAGGAGCCCCTCAGGGTGCTCCTCCTGGGCAGGAAGGTGTGAGGGGCTGGGACCTGGTCTGTTTGTGGAGCCTGCCTGCAGGTCGAAGGAGATGGAGGCAAAATGCCTCCTGCTAGCCAGCCAGCGAGCCAGCCAAATGCTCCATTTCCCCTGTTGTCCAGGACTCGCTCGTTTTCCTCCCTGTCCTCTCCAGCGTATGCTAAGAGAGCAGCCTCCTCTCCCAGTCTGGCTCTGCCCCCCCCCCCACTCCCCCTGAGCAGGTGGGGTCCGTCCCCTGCCACAGCCCTGCCCAGCTTGGGGTGCACCTGGGGGGACATGCTGCTCGCCAGGGCTCCTCACAGCCTGGCAGGAGAGTCCCCTAAAAGCATCCCATCATTTTTTCACTCCAGCCCCTTCCCTTCACCCTCTCCTGCCAGGGTTTGCTCCCCCGCACCAGCCCCTAACTGTGCTCCAGCTGCACAGCCCAGCTGTTTTCATCCTCTTCCTCAGGCAGCAATCCTGGGGTGGGAGCACGTGGCAGGAGGAGGTGAGGAAAGGACTCGCACATCATGAGTATTCATGGGACAAGCTCTTTTATTTCTTAGAACAGCAGTGGGGAAGTGGAGGGAGAGGGTGTTAGCACCCTGTTAGCAGGGGTCCTGGAGCCAAGGTGGCCACTGAGTGTGGGCTGGTGGCTGTCTGTGTCCTCCTGAGAGCTGGCTTCAGGCAGGACAGGCTTTAGCAGAAGCATGGGCATCCGGCTGGTGCGGGAATGGGTGGCACAGGAATGCTGAGAAGCATCCTGGGTCTGTCCTGGGAGCAGGAGCTCACGCTGTGAAAAGGGAGAGAAAGCAACAGGTTGGGTCTGGTGCTCAGGTTAACCCCAGCCCACATGTTTGGCCACCAGTCACCCCACCAGCCTGACAGTGGAGGTACCTGGAGGCTGGACACGGCTCCCTGCCCAGTCCCACTGTTCCCCCAGCTCTGCCACCTGAGGAGGTGACCATGGGGAGGGTTCTCCCCAGACCCTACCGTAGGACACAGGGATGGCAGGTGGGCGTGAGATGCATTTCCTCCCGCAGAAGGTCTGGCAGCACTTCTTGTGCCGTGGACACCCGCGGTCAGTGTAGCACTGGTTGGGTGGGTTGACCATCAAGCACGTGAAACGGACAGGCGGGCAGGACCAGGCATTGCCTGCAAGTGGAGGGAGGTGTTTGCTCCAGGCTGCTGGCAATGGAAGGGTCCTGGGGAGATGGTCCCCAGCAAACACTCCCTCCCAGAGGGTCCCTGCCAACAAGGCTCCTTCCCACCCCCTGTGCCTTTCCTCCTAGGACATCTCATACCTGCTGGCAGCTCTGTCCAGAGGATGAGCATCCCCACCAAGAGAAGGGCGGCCACCGACTTCATGCTGCTGTGTCCCCAAGAGGTGCAAGCGTGAGGAGCTGGGGGATGCTGACATTTAAACCCCTGGGGGGGGTGGAGGTGGGGAGTGCGTCTGGGCATATGCTGAGGATTGTGCCCGTTTCTTGTGGCATTGTGTTTTCCGGAAGCCTTTTGCACAAGATACAAACAGGATTGTCCAATTGCTCAGAAAATTCTTCCATTGTGCAACTGTCCTCTGCAGCCACACCTGGGGCTGAAGGACAAGCCAAGGGGAGATGGTCCAAGGCATCAACCCCAACCAGGTTGGAGGTGGTGGAGCTGCTTTCTCCTGGGCAGGTATGCTTCTCCAGGAGACACTATCAGGTGATCCTACTGTGTTCCCTTCTGCGCATCCATTCTGTGGGTTTCCTTCTGTACTTTGCTTCCACAGGGACCTGCCAACTAAACCTTACAGCATGATCCAGATCAGCGTGGGGCTGCCTGTGCCTTCCCAGGGATCATCTTCTGAGGTTCTCCCAGAGGAAACCTGCTCCAGTCTCAAACCCCCTCAGCTCCCAACGTGCTGGTGGCACAAGCCAGTGCAGGGAAGGCAGCTCTGGTTTGGCCAAGGGTAAGTCTTCCCCAAGCTCTGTTGGGGGGTCACGTGAACCTCAGCCACTCTCTGGGTAGCTGCTGCTGTGTAAGAAGCAGTTTGGTGCTGGAAGGAGTGGCTGGCCTCACTGGGGTAGGAGCATTAGCTCCACACAGCCTTGTCATCAGCCCAACACCCCTGGTGTGGCTGAGTCCTAACTGACTGATGACGGCTCATGGGCTGGAGTCCTTGGTCAGAGGGCAAAGATCTCACCAGCCTTCAGGCCCCCATCTCCTTCCTCACAAGGAGACTGCACCTCTGCTCTGAGCAAAGAACATTTCTCTAAGTGCTCTTGGGCAATGGGAAATGACTCCATTTCCCACCAGTTGGTCAATGTCCCCCTCGCCTTGTGTAACAGGTTCCTCCAGCCTTTCCTTGGGATTTCTGGGGCTGGCAGAAACCTGAGCTGTGCTGGAAACCAGCACTGGGAAGGCCCTGGGAGGGGAAGGAACCACACAGCCAAAGACCCTGTGCTTCTGCAAAGGCCGGGCTGGGGCAGCCCCTAATTTCACAACTAGCCAGGGCAAAGTACTCTTTGCAAAAGCCCAGGCATCGTCCTTGTGTGCTCTGTGCAGCCCCTGAGCCCCCCACCGTTGCTCTGCCCCAGCCCTGGAGCCCCTGCTTTCCACCCAGGGCAGGGTGGGCATCTCACTGTGCCCCTTACTGCTCCCACTTCCCTTCTCGTGTCTCCACGTGCCACATGAGTGGACCTTATCTTACCGGCTAGCTGTTAATTATTGTCCAGTTTCCCTAATGATTCTGTGGCTGCATTTAACTCTTTGAAAAAGTCATTTATTAAATACCAGCAGAGTATTTGGCCAACCCAAATAGACTTTCTGGGCAGTGCACCAACAATTTAGCATTTTTAATGAGAAGTACAAGCATTAGATTAATTTTTAAGCAATACTTTGGTATTCACCTGCTTCTGGGGCTGGAGAGGATAGTGCTGTGCTCCCAGCTGGTGCCAGGATCTGGCTGAAGTGGTGCTGGGGGGTGGGCTGCACCTCCAAGAGAGGAGAAAACGCCAAGGAGCAAGGCTTGGATTCAGCTGCAGAGAAGCTGGTGGGAGAGAAATCTATCTGAAAGACTTCTGATAGTGCTTTATCCATAGCAAGTCCATGGGGGCAAAGTCTGGCATCTGCTTCTATTGCAAACTCCCACGGAATAACACAGAGCGTGGCATCTCTGTGCACAGGAGCACCTGTGCATCACGCTCTGCCTCAGGGTCCTGCACAGTCCCCATCCTGCTCTGCTTGTGGTGTTCTCCATAAAAGGAGCTTCATGAGTCTCCTTCATAGGCAGCAAGGCCTGAGCTGTGCAATGCCAAGGGTGATGCCAGATGATGTTGTGAAGTCCCAGCCAAGCCAGTGCTCTCCAGTTTGCCAGGGATGGCAAAGGGGGAGGCCAGAAGCCCCAGATTCACTAACTCAGGCTTGCCCATGGCCAAGCCCCAGCTTTAGCAGGGTGCTTAATGCACCCAAGGGGTATCTTATACCCCACCGAGCAGCCCTTGTCCCCCAGCAGGTATTTCAATGCTTTAATGTTCTCCGTGTGAGGCCGAGCTCCATGTACCGGTCCAGCCCCTCGGGGTGCCTGGGAGAAGGTGTCCGCAGCCCAGCGCACCCTCATTAGCGCTGGTGTCTGGTGCCATCTAGCGAGAAGTCATTACCGAGGCTCTGCAGGCCCACACAGACACAGCCCTGCTCCCAGATGCCACCCCACAGCCCATCCTGGCGATGCTTTCCCAAAAATCCCACCTCCCCACCAGTGCTTTGCCATCCCTGAGGACATGCTGCGCTGCCAGCCCAGCTCTGCTTTGTCTACAAGCTCCCTTAATATTTGCCAAAATTACAGTGGACCAACTGAGGTTTAATCATGCTCTCTGGGCGTGCCATTATCTGCTCTAATTAAGCCTGTTATTAAATCCCAAACCAAACAAATCGTTTCCTTTTTTTTCCCTGTATGTTTTTTTTTGTTCTCTCCACAGTTACTGTGCATTTTTAGAGTGTCACAGACAAAGCAGGAAAGTCCCAGCCTCTGTTTATCTAGGGATATAGGGCTGACAGGAAGGCCATGGGGCAGCCAGAGCTAACCAGCAGTGCTTTGTTTGCCGGCTCAGCAAACAGATATAATGAGGCTATAAATGCCCCAGTCAATGCCTTTGTGAGCAGAGCTCTTGTCCCAATTGGCAAGAACCCCTACCCACTGAACTGGGAAACCACTAGTTTCCATTGCATGTGGAAAAAGTTATTCCTTACCTCATAAGCCCAATACCTGAGCACTTCCCAGCTCCTCTCCCCAGAGCAGTCCCAGCAAGTCCACACCCCAGCCCAGTATCTGCTTCAGCCTCCTGCCCCTCAGCTCCAAATCTGAGACTCAAGAACACAAACCTCACTACCTCCCAGCTCCAACTCCCTAAGATGTGAGTCCTGTGGACCAAACCGCTCCTGGAAGCAGGACCAACAGGACTTGTCCTCCAGCCACCCCTGTAGATGCCCTATAAACCCACTGGGAATATTTAGGCTCTGCAAAGCAAATTGACCAAGGTGGCTGCTGGAGCCCCTAACAGCATCCCTGGGGGAGTGCTGGAGCTCTGCCCGTGTCACCACATGGCTTGTGTGGCACAGTGCTTCCCACCCAGAGGGCTGGTGTAATGATGGCAGAAAGAGTGGGTTTTCCTCCCAGCAGGACACTGCACTACTCAGAAGCAATGTCTGATCTTACACTGAATTTGACTGATGATCTCGCAGCCCTTGTCCTGCCTGTCCCTGCCAGATCACCTCCTGTTTCAGACTCCCCTGGCACTGCTAGTGTTATCTCTGCCCTCTTTTGGCTGAGCTAAGCAGAGAGGTGGCCTTTCACCACAGGACTTCCTTCTCAGTCACTGACTAATTTCTGAGTCTTCATCTCCCTCCTTCCAGTTCCTCCATGGAGGTGACCATGGAAAGACTTGCTCCAGCAGACGCTTGCTCCAGCTGACGCTCGCTCCAGCCTTGGCCTGGGAGCTTCCAGTATCTGCCTTGGGCCATGTGAGATGTCAGTCCTACAGCCAGAGGTTTCATTCTGCTCTATTTGGGAGTGGTTGAAACATCTGCCCAGTTCCTGCTGCTCTCCAGGTTGCCTGGCAGTGGGGCTCATTAGCTCAGCCCTTATGCAGCAGCAGGTCCCTCACCAGGAGCCCCTCAGGGTGCTCCTCCTGGGCAGGAAGGTGTGAGGGGCTGGGACCTGGTCTGTTTGTGGAGCCTGCCTGCAGGTCGAAGGAGATGGAGGCAAAATGCCTCCTGCTAGCCAGCCAGCGAGCCAGCCAAATGCTCCATTTCCCCTGTTGTCCAGGACTCGCTCGTTTTCCTCCCTGTCCTCTCCAGCGTATGCTAAGAGAGCAGCCTCCTCTCCCAGTCTGGCTCTGCCCCCCCCCCCACTCCCCCTGAGCAGGTGGGGTCCGTCCCCTGCCACAGCCCTGCCCAGCTTGGGGTGCACCTGGGGGGACATGCTGCTCGCCAGGGCTCCTCACAGCCTGGCAGGAGAGTCCCCTAAAAGCATCCCATCATTTTTTCACTCCAGCCCCTTCCCTTCACCCTCTCCTGCCAGGGTTTGCTCCCCCGCACCAGCCCCTAACTGTGCTCCAGCTGCACAGCCCAGCTGTTTTCATCCTCTTCCTCAGGCAGCAATCCTGGGGTGGGAGCACGTGGCAGGAGGAGGTGAGGAAAGGACTCGCACATCATGAGTATTCATGGGACAAGCTCTTTTATTTCTTAGAACAGCAGTGGGGAAGTGGAGGGAGAGGGTGTTAGCACCCTGTTAGCAGGGGTCCTGGAGCCAAGGTGGCCACTGAGTGTGGGCTGGTGGCTGTCTGTGTCCTCCTGAGAGCTGGCTTCAGGCAGGACAGGCTTTAGCAGAAGCATGGGCATCCGGCTGGTGCGGGAATGGGTGGCACAGGAATGCTGAGAAGCATCCTGGGTCTGTCCTGGGAGCAGGAGCTCACGCTGTGAAAAGGGAGAGAAAGCAACAGGTTGGGTCTGGTGCTCAGGTTAACCCCAGCCCACATGTTTGGCCACCAGTCACCCCACCAGCCTGACAGTGGAGGTACCTGGAGGCTGGACACGGCTCCCTGCCCAGTCCCACTGTTCCCCCAGCTCTGCCACCTGAGGAGGTGACCATGGGGAGGGTTCTCCCCAGACCCTACCGTAGGACACAGGGATGGCAGGTGGGCGTGAGATGCATTTCCTCCCGCAGAAGGTCTGGCAGCACTTCTTGTGCCGTGGACACCCGCGGTCAGTGTAGCACTGGTTGGGTGGGTTGACCATCAAGCACGTGAAACGGACAGGCGGGCAGGACCAGGCATTGCCTGCAAGTGGAGGGAGGTGTTTGCTCCAGGCTGCTGGCAATGGAAGGGTCCTGGGGAGATGGTCCCCAGCAAACACTCCCTCCCAGAGGGTCCCTGCCAACAAGGCTCCTTCCCACCCCCTGTGCCTTTCCTCCTAGGACATCTCATACCTGCTGGCAGCTCTGTCCAGAGGATGAGCATCCCCACCAAGAGAAGGGCGGCCACCGACTTCATGCTGCTGTGTCCCCAAGAGGTGCAAGCGTGAGGAGCTGGGGGATGCTGACATTTAAACCCCTGGGGGGGGTGGAGGTGGGGAGTGCGTCTGGGCATATGCTGAGGATTGTGCCCGTTTCTTGTGGCATTGTGTTTTCCGGAAGCCTTTTGCACAAGATACAAACAGGATTGTCCAATTGCTCAGAAAATTCTTCCATTGTGCAACTGTCCTCTGCAGCCACACCTGGGGCTGAAGGACAAGCCAAGGGGAGATGGTCCAAGGCATCAACCCCAACCAGGTTGGAGGTGGTGGAGCTGCTTTCTCCTGGGCAGGTATGCTTCTCCAGGAGACACTATCAGGTGATCCTACTGTGTTCCCTTCTGCGCATCCATTCTGTGGGTTTCCTTCTGTACTTTGCTTCCACAGGGACCTGCCAACTAAACCTTACAGCATGATCCAGATCAGCGTGGGGCTGCCTGTGCCTTCCCAGGGATCATCTTCTGAGGTTCTCCCAGAGGAAACCTGCTCCAGTCTCAAACCCCCTCAGCTCCCAACGTGCTGGTGGCACAAGCCAGTGCAGGGAAGGCAGCTCTGGTTTGGCCAAGGGTAAGTCTTCCCCAAGCTCTGTTGGGGGGTCACGTGAACCTCAGCCACTCTCTGGGTAGCTGCTGCTGTGTAAGAAGCAGTTTGGTGCTGGAAGGAGTGGCTGGCCTCACTGGGGTAGGAGCATTAGCTCCACACAGCCTTGTCATCAGCCCAACACCCCTGGTGTGGCTGAGTCCTAACTGACTGATGACGGCTCATGGGCTGGAGTCCTTGGTCAGAGGGCAAAGATCTCACCAGCCTTCAGGCCCCCATCTCCTTCCTCACAAGGAGACTGCACCTCTGCTCTGAGCAAAGAACATTTCTCTAAGTGCTCTTGGGCAATGGGAAATGACTCCATTTCCCACCAGTTGGTCAATGTCCCCCTCGCCTTGTGTAACAGGTTCCTCCAGCCTTTCCTTGGGATTTCTGGGGCTGGCAGAAACCTGAGCTGTGCTGGAAACCAGCACTGGGAAGGCCCTGGGAGGGGAAGGAACCACACAGCCAAAGACCCTGTGCTTCTGCAAAGGCCGGGCTGGGGCAGCCCCTAATTTCACAACTAGCCAGGGCAAAGTACTCTTTGCAAAAGCCCAGGCATCGTCCTTGTGTGCTCTGTGCAGCCCCTGAGCCCCCCACCGTTGCTCTGCCCCAGCCCTGGAGCCCCTGCTTTCCACCCAGGGCAGGGTGGGCATCTCACTGTGCCCCTTACTGCTCCCACTTCCCTTCTCGTGTCTCCACGTGCCACATGAGTGGACCTTATCTTACCGGCTAGCTGTTAATTATTGTCCAGTTTCCCTAATGATTCTGTGGCTGCATTTAACTCTTTGAAAAAGTCATTTATTAAATACCAGCAGAGTATTTGGCCAACCCAAATAGACTTTCTGGGCAGTGCACCAACAATTTAGCATTTTTAATGAGAAGTACAAGCATTAGATTAATTTTTAAGCAATACTTTGGTATTCACCTGCTTCTGGGGCTGGAGAGGATAGTGCTGTGCTCCCAGCTGGTGCCAGGATCTGGCTGAAGTGGTGCTGGGGGGTGGGCTGCACCTCCAAGAGAGGAGAAAACGCCAAGGAGCAAGGCTTGGATTCAGCTGCAGAGAAGCTGGTGGGAGAGAAATCTATCTGAAAGACTTCTGATAGTGCTTTATCCATAGCAAGTCCATGGGGGCAAAGTCTGGCATCTGCTTCTATTGCAAACTCCCACGGAATAACACAGAGCGTGGCATCTCTGTGCACAGGAGCACCTGTGCATCACGCTCTGCCTCAGGGTCCTGCACAGTCCCCATCCTGCTCTGCTCGTGCTCATCCCAGCTCCAACTCCCTAAGATGTGAGTCCTGTGGACTAAACCGCTCCTGGAAGCAGGACCAACAGGACTCGTCCTCCAGCCATCCCTGTAGATGACCTATAAACCCACTGGGGATATTTAGGCTCTGCAAAGCAAATTGACCAAAGTGGCTGCTGAAGCCCCTAACAGCATCCCCGGGTTGAAGGAGCTGTGCTGAAGCAGGGGGAGTTGTAACCCTCTTCCTCCTCCCAACAGCTCCCTGCACAGTCCCATGAGTACCTGCCCCCCCCACCCTGCAGCGCACAAATCCCCTCTGCAGAAATTGCTAGTTCAGAAGCAACAGCTTCTCTCAGTCCCACTGTGCTCTCACCTTCTCTGTACAGGACCAGCAAGCTAGGTGTGTGCATGAAGGACACCTCCAAAAATCTCTTGTTGCTCCTGTCTAAGTGGGTACATGGACAAGTGTCCCTGCACCTCTTCTGGTGACACGGCGATGGTGCCATCCTGGCTCCCTCCAGCTGAGGCAGGGTCTGTAGCATCCCTGGGTGCCCTCAGAGCAAAGAGTTTTCCCAAAGGACTTTTCGAGCCCTTTGCAAAAGCCTCTGGGGCCCTGCAGCCCAGCCTAAAGGAGAGGGGTGCATCATACAAATCTTCAGGGTGTTTATTGTCAGGATAGAAATTTCTGTATATAAAAGTGTTTAAAAATAGCACTATCCTGTTGTCAAAATGAAATATACATATATATACACACACGTGGATATTTATAGAAAGAATTATTACCATTTTGCTACATGATAAGGAAACCAAATATGATAATGACCAATTGTCAAAACAATTCTGCCAATACAGGGGGCAAGGGGATCCGCCGATTCCTGCCACCCACTTTCCCATGGTGCAGACCCGGGCACCCTGCTGGGAGCTGGCCGGGCAGGACGCAGCCCAGTGCACTGCCCGCAGCACCCGGCTCTCCTCTCCCCACCGCTCGGCAGCAGACGCTGAGACACCAGGAGCTCTCAGGGTGCGATCGCTGCAGGGTTTTTTTTCCTCTTGCAAAGCAGCTTGCTGGGCGCTGGGGGCCGGGGGGCTGCACAGGGGCTGGTTCATCTCAGTCACTTTGGGAAAAGGCCGGGTGTCACATCTCCTCGCACAAAGCCCAGCCTGCCCACGCAGTCATCCCACTTCATCCCAGACCTGCCAGTTCGGAGGAACGAGGCAACAGCGACGGCTGAACCCCCCGGCTTTGCAGCAGGGGTCTCTGCTCTAGTTCTTTTTCACTGTTGGTTTGTTTGGGGTTTTTTTTAGATTTTGGTTTTTTTTTAAATACACGCCGCATCCCCCTGGGGATTTTGCAATACAAGAACAAACACCGATGCTTTACAATAACCTAGGAATAACAATGCCACGGAGCTACTCTCCGTCCCCGTGCCCCGTCCAAGCGCTGCAGCCCTCTGCAAGGATCACTTCTTGTTGGCAATCTGCTTTTCCAAGTCTTCCAGTCTGGCTGTCATCTGAGCAAGTGAACATGCTAAGGAAACTGTGAGCCGGACAGCCTGGTGGGCAAAGTGCTTTTCCTCTTGAAGGAGCTTATGATTTTCCCTGCTCTCATTTATCCACCCGTCCCTCCCCCGTGCGCAGCGCCCTGCACCCCGGCGAGCCCAAGCATCACCCCAAAGGATATTCTTCTCGGTCAGGCTCTGCAGGATTGCCACGGTGTTTGTCTGGAACTGCACCAGCGCCTCGCACTCGCACGGGCTGCGGATCTCTGTCACCCCTTTGCCCTCCTCTGAGACCACAGGGGGTTGGTGCAGTCAGAGCCACGGCCCCGTGGCACCCGGCTCTGTCCCGCTCCCACACAGCACGAGTCCCTTGTCCCCACAGCCACCCAATGGGGCGAGTCCTGAGCCTGGGGTCTCTCCCCAGCATTCTCCCTTTTCCAGCCCCACTCCTTTACACCAGGCTGCATCCCTGAGAGCCCAGTCAGCTTGCCACCAGGAGTCCCCCCAGGCATCTCATGGAGCTGCCAGGCACATGGTCACCGTGTGCCAAGTCCAGCCAGTGCTGAGCTCCACCTTGCCTTCAAGCTGAGGTGTCAGAGAGGGCTGCCGATCCCACATCTGCAGGCCCACGGGGGTCCCAAGGGCACTGGGGAGCCCCAGCCTGCCCGAGGGCAGGGAAAATCCCACAGCATCGTCCTCCTCTACCTGGCACCAACAGAAGTGCAGGTCTGGATGAGGCGACAGGCCGCCCTGGGAGCTGGGGCAGCGTCCCTCAAGGCAGGGTGAGACCCCAGCCTCTGCCTGCACAACTGCACTGCAGTGCATGCTCACAGGCCATCTCTTTTAAATCAAACCACCCAGCTCTACTACCTCCTATTCCCTGAGACCCACCTCTATGCCCAGGAGAGCCTGATGAGCTCCAGAGATACCCAGCGTGGCCCTGGGGCACGAGACACAGGGTGACAGACTCACAAACCACCCCTGGCGGGGAAAGAAGGGATTCCTCCAGCTCGGGGCTGAGGGCACAGTCAGGGCTGGGGGCACCCACCTGGGCAGATGTTCAGCTTGAAGTTCTCCACAAGGTGGGTCATGGTGGTGAAGTCAGCCGAGTAGGAGAAGTGCTGCTCCACTGGCTCGGAGGCGATCGCTCTCAGCTCCTCTTCCACAGCCTTGCCGACACCCACGGCGAACATCACGATCCCTGTGTGGCAAGGACGGATCCTGAGCACTGTGCTGGACACCCTGCATCAAGCAATCACAAACCCAGAGGGAGCGAAGCCGAGGATGGAGGACTCCCCCCCACCCCGGGTGGCTGAGTATGCAGGATTTCCCCTGGGCTTCCCAAATACATGGCAGGAATTTGGGAAGGACGGGAAGGAGCGCGGCAGCAGCACCATGGTGCAGGCTGCTGCATAAAGGATGCTGCTCAGAGCACCCTGCGGCCACAGCAGAGGCACATCTGCCCCTGTGGAACCGGGCGCTGCAGCACTCCAAGGCTGGATGCTGCAGATCCCCCAGAGCCAGCCACCCAAGGGTCCACCCTGGGATGCCCAAAGCACCGCAATTTGGACCTCCCGCACCTGACTCCTTTGCTTTCCTGGCCCATTCGGAGATGTCATCCTGGGAGCGCCCATCTGTGAAGACGAGCCCGATTCTGGGCACGTTGTGGGAGAGAGGCCTGGCACCTTCCAGCTCGGAGAAGCTGTGCTCCACCATGTGCTTGAGGGCAAGGCCAGTCATGGTGCCTTTCTCCATGTACTCCACCTCCATCACCGCCTTCTTGATCTCATCCGTGCTGTGGTACTTGTTGAGGGGGAACTCAGTGCGGACGCGGCTGGAGTACTGCACCAGCCCCACCCGTGTGCCGTGGGGGGACACCTCCAGCAGGTCCACGATGCGGTTCACAAACTGCTTCACCAGCTCGAAGTTCTGGGGCCGGACGCTCTTGGAGCCATCGATGACCATCACCAGGTCGACATGCCCAGCCCCACACTCTGTGGGCACAGGGGGATGGTGAGAAGGGACCCGGCTGGCTGGGGGCACTGTCAGGGATAAGATGCCCAGGCCTGGGGGAGAGCTGATGGGCTTCAGGACACTGAGTGGACCCCCTGGATCTGCAGCCAGGGTGAGGCTGGGAAGTGGGACAAAGCATGCCCAAGGGTCTCAGCCCAAACCCCTCCATTGCCACCCCAGCGTCCCCTGAAAGTCTTTCCTAGGTGTCCCTTTTCCTGAAACCTTCCTCAAAGCTCCTGTTGCATCTTCTAGGCCATGTCTCCGAGGACGTGAGCCCCCACCCACTCCTGCAGCAGCCGGGGTGCTCCCCGAGGCCCAGGCGACTCCCCAGCCTTCCAACCCAGCTCAGACAAAGCCCCACTTAGACCACCCCAGCCCAGTTTCAGGTAAGCCCTTGCCAGGAGCCCCAGCACGGAGCCCAGATGAGGAGGATGCTGAGAGCCACGTCCCAGTACTCACTGGTGCACCCCTTGCCGTCAGCCTGGAGCTGCTGGCCCTCGGGGCACACGCAGCGGTAGGAGCCCTCAGTGCTCACGCACTTGAACTCGCAGCCGTGATCCACCCCGTTGCAGAGGTCGGTGGCTGGAAGAGAAGCCGAGGGCACAGGGTTATCCCTGGCCAGGCGGGGCGGTCCAGGAACAGCCCTTCCCCTGGGGACCGGGCAGGACACACAGGCGTGTGCCGTGCAGCGCAGCCGGGACGTACCCCTGCAGGACCTGCTGTCGGGCTGCAGCCTGAACCCGCGGCGGCAGCGGCAGTAGTGCCCGTGGGGGATGCTCACGCACTCGTGCTGGCAGCTGTGGTTTCCGAAGCTGCAGTAATCGATCACTGGTGAGAGAAGGAGAGGGGTGGGCAGAAAGGGAAATACAAGAGAAGGGCCAGGAGAGCGAGCAGCAAATGAAGAAGGGTCAGTAAGGGAGACGGCCGCTTACTAGAGCGGCTCCTTTTGTCCTGACTGAGGCAGTAAGCCCCGCGGCAGCGGCACGAGTGTGACCCACGAGTGCTGATGCACTGGTGCTGACAGCTGTGTCTCCCACCCACACAGGCATCGATGGCTGCTGGGGACCGGGACACTTGTCACCCTCCTCTCCTGGCTTCCCCAGGGTAGCCAAGCAGGGACTACTCCAGGGCTTCAAGGAGCTTCCCAGCACCATGAGACAAGAAGGAAATTTCCTGAGTTGGTGGCCAGACCAACTAATACAGCTTTGCACTCAACAGACAGGACCTAACACTGTGCACTTTGGTGACTGGCACATGCATCATGTGGTCCCCACTGCCCGCAGCCCTCAGGTGACAGGCAGCCAGTTGTGTCCCCAGAAGCCCCACGTGTCTCATCCCAGGGTGACTGGGATTTAGCCACGCTGAGCACCATCCACGGCCGCTACAGACCCTGGGGGCTGTATGCCCGGTGAACAGAGCACCCAAGCTGCTGCCGCTGGCCTCGCTGGATTCCCTGCTGTTTTTCAGCTTCCCACCATGAGACCTGTAACTACGAGCCCTCAAGAAGAATAAAAAAAGGGGTTTATTACAGGAGCAGGTCTTTCGATCCATGTTGAGCCTGTAGCCCGGGTTGCACTCGCAGTAGAAGGAGCCAGGGGTGCTGACACAGCTGTGCTGGCAGCCGTGCTCCTGCTCCATGCACATGTCCACCCCTGCAAGACAGAATGAGCATCAGAGTGGCCCATAAGCACCGCGGGCGAACAGGGACCCCGGCTCCAGTACATTCCCTATCTCCACAGCCAAAGCCATGGGGGTCACCCAGTACTTACCCACTGATTTCCAGCGCACAGACACGTACACTGCATGGGGCAGGTTTCTGATCTACTTGAGCACTAAGTCAACGCTCAGTATTAATTGATACTGTCAGTAGCTTGAGCTGAGTAAGCAAAAGCTTGAGCTCAGTTGGAACGTACTGAGGGAGCCAGGTCTGCGTGCCCACCAGCACAAGGAGAGGACAGGCAGGTCCCAGTCTGTGAGGCCCAGCACAATCACTGTGCCAAGCAGCCTCCCAGATCCCAGCCAAGCCCGGCCGGACGCTCTAGCGCAGCACCATGTGGCCAGGGCTTTATTAAACACAAATGTGTGCGCAGCAGATGCCATGTGTGTGTTGGCATAGGAGGAGACCCTGCTAGAGCCACGGTGAAGTGTATACAGGGCTCTGGGATGTGTCACCCAGCTCCGTCACACCCAGGGAAACCTTTCCTGCTCTTTCATATTCTTGTCACTGCTCCTGTGATTTCCTGGCTTGGAGAAGAGCTACTGGGCACAGGCAAAGAAAAGAACTTGCTTGCAATGCTTTCAAAGCTTTCTTGATATCACCCCAGCAGAGGAAAGGGGAGGAAGAGGAAAGGGGAGGAAGAGGAAAGGGGAGGAAGAGGAAAGGTGACTCATCCCAGCACCCCATTGGGATGCTGGTTCCCTGTCCATGCTGCTCCTAGCAAGGGCAGTCACCCCAAACACCCCTCTGAAGGTCATCTTCTGACCTGGGTGAGGAGCAGGAACCAGGGCCACCCTTGCCACCCGGCAGCCGCAGCTCTCACCCACCGCAGAGCTTGTCGTGGAACTGCTTCCCAAACTGCTGGATGAGCTCGAAGGACTCCACTAGGAAGACGTGATCCTCCAGCGGTGGCGAGGCCATGGCCCGCAGCGAGTTCATGTCTGCCCGCTGGATGCCCACAGCGTAGATCTCGATGCCAGCATTTCGGGCCTGGGTGGCCACCTCGCTGACGCGGTCCTGGGGCCGTCCGTCTGTCACGATGATGGCGATGCGGGGGATCTTCTTGTGCAGCGGGCGCGCGCCCTCCTGCGTGGTGAAGGCCACGTTCATGGTGTACTGGATGGCCAGCCCCGTCATGGTGCCCTGGGCCAGCGGGATGATGCTGTTGATGGCTTTCTCCATGTCCGCCCGCGTGAAGAACGTCTTGAGGGAGAAGATGTTCTGCACCTGGCTGGAGTACTGGATCACCCCCACCCGCGTGGCGTTGGGGCCCAGGTCCAGGCTGCTGATGATGTCCATCATGAACCGCCGCATGGTCTCGAACTCGAAGGGACGCACGCTGCGGGAGCTGTCGATCACAAACACGATGTCCAGGGGACCCGTCCTGCACTTCAGGGCTGGAAGCGGACAAAGAGATGGTTCAGCTTCACGGCCGCCTGTGGGAAGCAGCACTGGGACTGGAGGCATCCCTGTTGTGTGGCTTGAAGGGTGCTCAGTGGGGAGATGGGGAGGGTGGGTCTGGGCAACCCCCACACACACCAGCACCTTCCCACTGCCAAATAAACCTACAGGGGTGCCAGAAGAGCGGGAGCAGGGGTGACAGGCTGGGGAGACGTGTCCTGGTCGTGGGGCTGTGGGGAAATGGCAGTGTTCCCTCCTCCCCAGCGCTGGCCCTGCAGCCAGACCCAGCTCCTGCACCTGTATTTCTGGAGCTGATGGCCCCAGGGGCTGCAGAAACACCCCGCTGTCAGACGGCATCTGCCCTGACGAGGCTTAGGCACAGGTTTAGGCAGCGGCATCCTCATCTCTGCAGCAAACCAGAGCATTAAAGTGTAAAACAGCCCCATGCTGTCCTCTGCAAGCTGCAGCTCCTGCTCCAGACCTCTGCACTGCATGGGATCCCACTGCTGCCGTGCCAGGCATGAAAATACTGCTTTGGGCAATTCTTCTGTTCCTCCTGCAGCTTGAGCTTCCCCCAGTTTTTACTACATTCTGCCAGTTTCTGCCTAGAACGAGGGCTTGCTTTGTTGTTTGGTTTTTTGTTTTCTTTTTTTAAAGAGCAGAAAAAGAGACAGTGAAAAGCACAGCTCAGGGCACACACACAGTGGGGATCAAGCCAAAGAGCCTCTCTTGGACATATGGGTGCTACTTCCAGTGCAAAACAGGAAAATGTTTAGCAAGTGAAATGCCAATGAACATATTTTGCTTGGCTTGTGTGTACCCAAGGCTGGGAGAATTTGGCCCTAATGGCAAATAAACACTTTGAGCCCCCTTCTTGGGATGTTGCCCAGACCTGGGTTGTCATCTCAACTGCTCCAAAAGTCTCTGAGACATACCTGGCTCCTTTCTCCATTTGGTGCCTTCACTGCTTTTAAACTGGAATTGATTTAGCCCCCTCTGCCCTGGGAGGAGAAAAGCTGGTCCCCTGGGTTTGCTTTTCCCCTTCATCAGGAGACCCACACAGGGAGGGGGTTCCCCTCATGCCTGTGCCTCCTGCCAAGGACAGAGCCCATGGGCAGGAGGGTGACAAGCCCTGAGCTGGGCTGTGCCAAGGCTGAGGATGTGCCCAGAGCAAGTGATGCCAGACCCACTGTGCTGGGGCCAGGCTGGGGCTCCTGCTCCCCTGGGCAGTGCTGGGAAGTTTGGGTCCCACACCTGGGGGGAATCCTCCTGGGGATGCTTCCAAAGAAGAGGTATCAGGTCTCCCCACCTCAAGCAGCAACCTGTCCTCCGAGGGCTTTGCTGCCCTCACACACTTGCTTCTCTCTCCTCCAGGCAATCCCCCCTGTCCAGGGCTCACCTGCAAGTTTTGGTCTGGCTTCCAGCGTAGTCAGGAGAAGCAGGAGGAGAGGGGCAACAGGCAGGAGCTTCATCATGGCTCTGTGAGATCACACAGCTCCAGGGCTGGGGGACTTGCTACAGGGAGAAGATGATGTGCAATCAGTGCCGAGGGTGAGTTGAGCTGTGGGGCCACGCTGGCCTTCAGTGGGTGTCCCCAGGCAGCACCACAAACCCCGGGCAGCAGCAGTTTTGACAGTCCCATCCCCAGACTTCTCTGAACCCACGTGGGACTTTTCCCATTCCAGGACTAGCAGTCTCAGCAGAGCTAAATTTTATTACAGTAGCAGTGATCTGCCAAAGGGTCTGATTTTCTGCTCTGGGTGGAGCTGGCCATAGGACAAGCCTTATTTTCACTTGCAAACCAGGCAGCTGGGATGTTCAGCCAGATGCTTTTTCACTGGCAGTGCAGCTGCTCTCCGCAGCCAGCCGGAGAGTGGGAAAGCTGCACCCAGGGACACGCAGCACCAGTCCTCCCGCCACACGCTCCCAGATGAAACACCAGCACAGACAAAATCTGCCCAGAAGTCTCTCAAAGTCACTGGCAAAGACCATTTCCCCAGGAAGCTCCATAAATTTCATCTCTGCCTTTTTCCACCACCAGCCTGCTGCTCTCCTTCTTCACACCACCCCAGGGACCCCACCAATCTGAACCAGTGCTCTGCAGTTCTCCCAGTCCTGCTGGCATCATGCTCTGCACTCCAACAGTTTATGCATGCGTTTGAGGTGGGATAGCTGAGGAAACAATATTTAGACTGGCTATCCAAAACCTCAGCTTGTCATTTGTCTCCCTCCCTGCCCACTTCTGTGCTGCCTTGCCTTGCCTTTCCCTGCCCTTGCCTGGCTTCTGCAGGGACATGGATTTATTTGGTTTATTTGTATTCCAGCTCTGGTTGGAAACCCAAGGTGCTGGCAGGGGAGAAATGCCACAGTTAATGTGGCCTCTCCAGGGAGACGTGCAACACCACAACCGGGCACAGATACTGGGAGGGTGCTTTTAAAAAAGGACACAGAAATTCATTTTATCGGTGGTTATCAGCCGATATTTATTTAGCCCCAGGAGGCCTCAGCTGTAATTCATCACCAGGGCTGCCATTTAATTGCTCAGTGGCTACGTGCAGCCCTGAACCTCGTGGATTTGATAGCAGGGACACTGATAATAGGTTTCACAGCTGCATCTTAAAATTGTCTCCAGATTCAGTGTTCACACCTGAAAAATTATACTGAAGAATTAGGAGGACAGAAAAGGGCTACGAGAAGAAACTAGGATCCAGCATACCAGTCTCAAAGCGAGGGACCCAGCCTTTCCCCAGTGAGTGTGCACAGCCCAGCCAGCCCAGGACGCGGGGGCTCTGCTGCAGGACTTGGGAGCCCCTGCAGAGCCCTGAGCCAGAGGGGCTGTGGATTTGCTCCAGGCCACGGTGCTGAGGGGAGGCTGCAGCTCAGTCAGGTGTCTTCTAGGAAGCCACAGGGACGAGGTGAACTTCACTTTGTGGCCAGGAGTGCTAAGGTGCTGGTGTCCCCTTATGCAAGCATGATGTGTAAGCAGAGGAGCAAAGAGCCCCTCCCCATCCCAGCTTCGTTTCCTCATTTATTTATAGCAGATTCTTTCTCTGGTGATGTTTTTTCAGGGGAGAAAGCACTCCCCAGCCACTAAATATTTTGGGGACAGCTATGCCACTTATAATGTTTCTGCATCTCTCCGCTCTCCAAGCCTCCTTGCAATGGCAGGCTGGCACACAGACTGTGTCTCACAGCATCCAGAGAGCTTCAAAGCCAGCCCAGAGAGAGGAATGAGCTCTCGGGCCAGGAACCAAGGAGGAGAAAACCAGTTCACGACTGATCTATTTTTAACAGCATCTCGGCTCTGGATGAAGTCTTGGCACTCCCCACGGCTGGAGAGGCTGATGCTGCCTGGACAGGGCAGGGCAGGGCACGGCAGCTCAGCCAGGCATCCGGCACCAGTCCTGGCAGCAGAAACCCAGGCTGGGACAGTGCCCCGGTCCCCAACTCAATATAATGCCCAGCCCTGCCCCAGCAGCAAGGCTGATGGGAACGGGGAAGCAAAGGTGATGGGATAGATGCTGCCACCATCCCACGCTGGGCAACTTCCCTGCTACCCACTGTCCTCACTCCTCTAGGGCTGGCAACACTGGGGCTGACTTGCAGCCCTGTGGAGGGGTTCCCCTGACACCGAGGGCTCCCACAGCCCCCAAACCTCCTGCTGCCATGCAGGAGTGGGAGGGAGATGGGTGGGAAAGAACCGGCTGTCAGGCAGCTGCTGCACGGCAAGGCAAACACAGCACCAGCTGCAACGCCAGAGACCTTGAGATAACGCTGGGCTATAAAGGAAAAAAGGTCCAGGCAGAGCAAGCGCTGTCAGCTGGGCTGGCTCAGCTGAACCCCACAGCGGTCAAACTGAGGGGGACACTTGGACCATCTCCTGTCCTTCCTCAGCAACACAAGGAGAAAACCCACCATTGCTTGTCCCTACTGAAGGAGATGCTCAGCACACGGCGCAAAGAGGGTGACCAAGGTCAGAGCCACATGTAAGGACAGAAGGGTTGGCAATGACCCCAGTGTCCTCTTGACTCTCCTCATGATCTCAGACAAGGAGGACATGGAGATGAATCCCCAGAGGCAAACAGGTAAGTCAGCACACCTTCCCCCGGCACCTTCCCCAGGCACTGCCCTGGCAGTGCTGCCTCCCAGGGCACTCGCAACCCTCCCCGCCCAGCCACTTGTCCATCTGCTCTCCCTGCCAAGTGCTGAGTCTCAGGAAAAACAGCCGCTTCGGGTTTCAGCGTAGCCTCCTTGGCAGCCCTCTCCTGGCTACAGGTTAACAGAAACGCTCTGAAAATTCCCCGTCTTTGGACCAGGGCGCATCCTCCCTTGGGCAAGCCCAAAGGACAGGGTGTGGCAGGCAACAGGGTGACAGATGGAGCCAGGTCCCTCCCCTCCTCGTTGCTACACGGTGGGGGCTTTATATATTGCATTGTAGAGGGGATGAAGCAGAGGGAGCAAGCAGGGGTGAAAGGCTCAGGAGGTACAGGACGTTCACAGACCAGGAAAAGCCCCAACTGTAGTGTCATGAGGAGGAAAGCAGATTGTGGACCATGGCTATGGAGTCATGAGCCAAGTCTCAGGTACAACCTCACAGAAGATTTCATACATCTGGGCACATCAGCCTTTAGCTGAGATTTCCATTTATGGCAAAGTCCACACAACTCCAGGCACCCGCCTGGGCTTGGCAGAGCTTTGGCACATTGTGGGAGCAGCAGCAGCTCCGCCCTAGCTCCAGACCCCACGAGGCACCAGGACAAGGGAACATCATGCGTGGCGAGGAGTGGGGAACAGCCGGAGCCTCTGACCGAGCACAGTGTTACCCAACACGAGCAGAGCTGGAGGGCCGTGCCCGTCTGTGGGAGGAGGCATGCACAGCACGCCTGGGCACGCATGGCTGGGGTGCACAGCACTGATGCCACGTGCTGCCAGCTGACAGCACGAACTTCTGTGCTGGAAACCTTGGCTGAGGGTAGAGCAGCCCCGGACATGATCTTCCTGAGACTCACCTGCCTCTCCATGTACCCTCTTTTGTTCTGCAGGGCTTTTGTTTGTGGAGAGCCAAGCAGGCACCTTTGGCAGGTCATAACTCAACTCCCACATCAGTGTTATTTGATGAAAATGTCAACCCCGCCCCCCCTCAAAATAGACTCGGGAGCCTGGGCACAGAGTCTTGTGCTTAGGACACTAGAGTCCTGCCATGATGGTAACAAAAAGACAGCAAGAGCTGGCCTCAAGCTGGAGGCAAATTTTCCTGTCCTCATCAGGACAGCAAGTGATCCTTCAGGTCCATGCCCAAGAGAAGGGATGTCCAAAAAGTGCACACAGAACCAAGAGAGGATGACCAAAGCATTACTTGCTCCAGACACAGGGAACAATGAAGCAACCGGAGCTACTTGGAGAGATGCAGGCAATTTACATCAACCTGGAGGCACCTCTTGGTGTCAGATTTTTGTGTGAAAACCTCAATGGACCACTGGCATATTGTCTATGTATTTTCAAGACACTCAAGCTGTGTGAACAGATGAGGCCTGAGACAGCCCAGTAGCTGGATCCATCCTCTCCCGGAGGGTTGCCTAAAGGTTGGCTTTTCCCAACACAGTCCCCAAGGTGCTGACTGCCTGCAGGTGTCCAGGTCTCAGCGGTGCCTCTGCTGCCTGCGAGCACTGAATTCACCCTCAGGACCATTTCACAGGCAGCATTTCCCCTGCACTTAATCACAGCTCCAGCATCTCAATGCTCTTCCTCCAGAGCAGCTGGGTGACAAGTTGCAAATCCCATGACAGAGGGCAGCAATGCAGTATTCAGAGCAAGGAAGAGTCAGGGAGCACAAGCACGTCGAGACCTGGGAAATGGCATGAGTTTTTTCTCCCTTTTTAAGGACTGATATGTCCTTGGTTCTTCCCAAACACACATGTGGGAGAACAAGAGCAGACACTTTCCAGGACACTGCAGTACTCTCTGGTTACAAGGCTGTGGTAGCTTTACTGGGCCAAGTGCCACCTGGAAGGACACGTTGTTTGGAAGACAAGGTTGCATTTCTCCAACAGCACATCAGGGCTCCAAACCCAGCAGGAGCCAATCAGCAGGACTGCTGTAACAGGAAAACCATGCTGCGCACGGAAAGGGCTTCTCTCTCTCTCCACTTGCCCCCCCAAAAAGCCAATTCCTCATTTTATGGCCTCACTCCTGCATTCACTACGATTAGCATATTCACAGGGAGGGCAGGAGGAAGACAGCATTTCTTGTCCAGGTCCATTTGAAAGCCGAGTGACAGACGTCTTTGTCTCACAGCTCGTGGACTTGACATCCTGACTGGCTTATACTATGAGATGACATTTGAAATCCCCTTAGAAGGGAAATTCTGGGCGTAGCAATGGACAGAGCATCCCCTTTTAGATGTTCTCCATGACAGTACATGGGATCTTTCTCTAGAAGACCTCCCAGCGCTCTGCGGCTCAACCAGGAGGAAAGGAAGAAAGCCTCTTGCTCTGCAACACGCTGTACCTGGGCTGCTGTGGCAACAGCTGGCAAGAATCAACACCACATTCACCTGCAAATCAAACCTGGCCTTTCGAAGTGCACGTTAGGAGATCTAGCCATGGTCAGCCAATTCCCCGTGTTCACCAAATCACATCAAGAGATCACTCCTATTTCAGGAATGCTGGTGGTGCTTCTCTGTTCCTCTCTGTCCCACTCAAGACCTTAGGCTGCACTTGTCCCCTGAGCTGTATGACAGACACACTCAGCCCTGCTCCTAACTGTCCTTTTAAGCAAAAATGGAAGGATCTTGGAATATTTTTAGATTTTGATGAAAAGTGAGCAACAGGGGAAAGACCCACCTTACCGACTCTAAAAAGCAAATGCTCTTCTGCAGATGGGTCCCTGGAAGGCAGCTGAACTGGGCCAAGACACTCAACTTTGGAAGGAAAGAGGGCTGGGCCATCCAGAAGCTGAGGCAGCAATCCATTGCCTAAGTTCTTGTTCTGGAAGGAAGGTGTTAGAGAGCATTTTTTCCCCAGAAATATGCATATTCAACCACAAAGGAAAGAGAAATGGCCCAGAGCAGCTCCTGAGGTGGTGCAGAGTTTCTCGGCCAAGCTCCTGATGCAGCAGAGCTGGTATCTCTAAACAATGAAACTGATAGTCACTAGCAGGACGTCTGTCTCCTGAATCTGCTGGGACCAATATCCCCAGCTGACCTCCAGCAAGCTTACGCAGCACAGACAACCACAGCGAGTGCCTGCTATTTCAGCCCCGCAATCATACTTTCATTGCCTGACCTCCTTCTCTAAATCTTTATATCATGTTTCTCACTCTGGAGACGTGACTCAATGTGTTGGCATAAGGAAACAAGCCAGCAGAATATTCTTGCGCCTCTCCCCCTTATCCTACCCATCCTGCTATGTGTTTAATTGAAATAGCAGAAAGCGAGCAGTATTCTGGCGGCTGCAGAAAAGCATGTGGAGACTTTTTGGCCCCCCTCAAGACAGAAAAGCAAGCTGGTTGAATTCTTTGTCTAGATACTTTTCACAGGGAGAGCCCCCAAGGGAGCATGGGAAACTGCTCCCACCCCACTTCACAGCTGCCATGTCCCTTGGACAGCAGAACTGCTGTTCCAGGACCGGGATGTCATCATCCCCATAGGAGATGTACTAGAGAAGAACTTCCATCAGTGTCACAGTGGCCAGTGGCTGCACTTCTGCCCACACTGAAGAGCAGGTGCCTTGGGGACCCTTGTGCCTCAGCATCATCCTGTCCTTGTCAGCACACACAGATGCTGCATGAAACCTCCTGCGAGACTCCCCAGGGATTCAAAGCAGCATTTGAAACCATGGCTGAGGACCACTTGACCTGAACCTCATCTCTATGTGAGATTAGCCCTTTCTGGTCAACCTGTGAGCAACTAGTTGAAATCATCTAATTCTGTTGCATTTACCAAGTTCTTTCCAATGGTACCTATGAGGTCTTTGCTTTCAGGATAGATCAAGGAACAGTCTGAGGTTGCTCCACTGAGGCTTTCAGGCCTCATGAGGCTCTCCAAGGACTGTCCAACAGCATGGCATGAGGAACCACAGACCAGGAGTGTAAAAGGCACTTGTTCAAGACTGGGGGAAGCCTGTGGCAGAGCCAGGACCCAGGCTGGCTCTACCACCTGCATCCCGGGATGAGGGCACAGACCCAGCCAGGGTGAAACAAGGGCACTTCAGACCGACAAGGGAATGCCCAGATGTGATTTAGGGAACTTGGACATGGGGCAGCTACTCCCAGCCCATCATCTGCCTCAACAGCTGGGCATGAGAGGTTCAGCAGATGAAAGGGAGAGTGAAATGAAGCAGCAGTAGTGAGATCGCTGCTTGGCATTTGAGTGCAGACTGAAATGTTTTGCGTCACTCTCGTTCTTGCTGGTACTGTTAGAGTCAAAGCAAGATGCCGTGATAAAAGAACCAGGGGGATATCTAACATGACACTTTGGGGAAGCCATCTAAGTCCAGCTGCAAGCATAGGAGCTGTGAACAACCAAAGGCAGGATTTTTCCATCTTTTTCAGCCTGTGGACCCTGCTAACTTTCCAGCCAAGATGCAGACCCTTGGATAGTGGGTCACCTCTGCTGTCAACAGATCTGTTCCTACTGATTCCCGCCATACACCATAGAATCCTACAGGTCCACAGACTACAACTCAAAGACTCCTGAACTTAAGTGTTGGTAATCAGTCAGCGAAGCAGCATGACACAGCCCAGAGATGGGAAGGCTGAACTCCGGAGAGAAACCAAGTTCCTGACACCTCACTGCAAGGAACCACAGCTGATCCCTACAGCTGTTCCTGATGGGCACCAGGTTAGTGATGGATTCACGTGTGCAACCAAGGGCTTGCAAGTTGAGACAGCAGAAGTTTGCAAAGAGATGCGGACAAAGGCAGAAAGTTGCTAGGGGAGATGGATCCAGCCTCCAGTAAAAATCACCAGGAAGGACAAGCTGCCTGAAAACCAGAGAAGCCTTCACCCCTAACCTGTTGTTGGGAGAGTAGTTCACCTAGAATTTAGGCAAA
>WTSP01011089.1:0-19598 GCA_025331215.1 Actenoides lindsayi
CATGCTGACGGGGTTGGGGGGAGCAATAGGAGGGCTTGGTGGGCACCTGGTGCCGTGCCAGGGTCAACCCACCACATTTTCATATCTCCATATCTCAAAATTGAAGGACCAGCTGAGACTGCAAGTAGAAATGTCAAAATGTTGTCAGAAAAAAAATATGCTTATAGTATTTCTAAATCACAAAGTGTAATTAAATATCTAAAGGAAAATTGCTTTGGAAAAGTATAGCCTTCATGTGAAAAATGAAGATGTCCAGTTAGAAGTGCTTATACCATCTTGCACCACAGTTCATGGTACAATTCCATAAGTATATTGTTTAGGAAGGACTTTTCTTTATGCTGACATTTAGTTGAAGGGGAACAGAAAAATATGGAATAATCATAAAAACCAAACAAACAATTAAACACCCCACATCTTTAATCCTTCTACTTAGGTATTTCTGAAAGGAAGAGAAAACCAACCCTAGCAAAGGCTGGTCTGGGAATCACCTCACTAAAAGCAGCTGGGTAGCTCAGTCTAGCAATGTTGCCCCTTAAGTTGCACCTGAAGAGACAACTGCGCCCAAATCACCTCACAAACAATTTTTAAAGAGAGTTTATGAACTTTGGAAGAAGGGGCAGACAACTCAAGAGGACTACAAGGATGTTGTGAGGTTATGCAGGGAGAAAATTAGAAAGCTCAAAGCCCAACAAGAACTTAACCTGGCTACTGACATAAAAGATTATAAAAAATGTTTCTATAAATACATTAACAGCAGAAGGAGAGCCAAGGAGAATCTCCATCCTGTATTGGCTGCAGGGGGATATATAGTGACCAAAGATGAGGAAAAGGCTGAGGTACTGAATGCCTCCTTTACCTCAGTCTTTAATAATAAGACCAGTTATGTTCCAGGTACTCAGCCCCCTGAGCTGGAAGACAGGGATGGGAAGCAGAATGAAGTCCCCATAATCCAAGTGAAAATGATTAGTGACCTGCTGCATCACTTAAACACACACAATTCTAAAAGGCCAGATGTGATCTACTCAACAGTATTGAGGGAGCTACAGCAGTGCTGGAGCTACTTTTATCTGTAAGTTACACCACATATAGTTGTTATTAACATTGAGGATAATTAGAGTTTATTCCTCTTGTAACCCTTATAATCAGTTACCTTACGGAACAAGACAATGCACATTTATGACCCATGATGGTAATGTACATGCAAAAACCAGGCATTGAGCCAACATTTATGCATCAGAGGTTGTCGGGGCACAGGAATAGTTTTGAGGAAATCCCTTTAAAGTCTCCTTCATCAATCAGCAATTACAGCAACAGAAATACTTATAGGAGAACAGGAATGTTAGAAAGAGTTTGGAGAATTGTTGTATCTCTGGGAGTCCATACCAGTACTGAAAGCAGGCAATAACTGCTGACTGGGTCCTGAGCTTTCAAAGCAACATATTTTTAAAGACTTCTAAAGTAAAATTATAATTTCTTTAAAAGTGAACATGAATTCCTAAGAAAAAAGAGTGTTAGACATGAAAAGTCCACTGGAAAACACAGCAGAAAAATTACACGTGGGACAACAGTACTACAAATGAGGAAGAAGTTTGTTTACCGTAACGTTAGATGGTGAGAAAGGATGAGTGAACACAGGTTACCAAGAAGCTGTAGATCTAGATGTGAACACAAAACAATGCACTCAAGAGTAAACTCGTTGCTGGATTCTGGTAGTTTATTCCTGACACCGCCTCCCTGTCTGAAGTTTTAGAAATCAGAGTTGCAATTTGTACACATGCTCATTACTTGTGACTAATGAGACAGAACAGAAAGAGGCTTGGCATCCTCCCTTGGGTGGTGACCACTGCAAGAGAAATTAATTGTTGAGAGCGACTTTTGTCAGAGTAGCTCACAAATACTACTGCTGCAGATGAATTTATAGTTCAAAGAAGACAGGTAATAATCTCTGATGATTGTCTTGACAAAGTTTCCTTACAAACCTGATATCCTGGGAATTTTTTTTACAAGAAATGAAAATGACCATTTTACACTGTGCTAATGTGTCTTAAGAAAAGGTCAGGTCAGGCTTGTAGATGGAACAAATATACAGTCCTAAAAAGCATGAGCCTCACTCATCATTGTGTTTCTGGTTTTACAGATCAGGCCCTGCAAGATGACCCAGTCATATCAAAACTATCAGAGATTAGCTTCAACTGGAGTTTGTGCCTGCAAAGCCAAGAGCTCCCTGAGGAGCAGGAACATGGGCAGCCAGGCTTAGGTAGACAAAAATGAAAGGGAAAGGAGTGGCAGGTCTTAATTAGGCAACCATGAAAACCCAGCAAACAGGTATCTGAATGCAGTGGGATAGCTGAATCCACACATATCCCAGCGGGCTGTCAGCCCAATGACTGCTGTCTTGTTAGCAGGCCCACTTTATGTCTAACTTTGCAACAACAGAGTGGGTTTATAAGGTAGAGAGCATTTAGCATGCCTCCTTCCCCTTCTACCTCTTCATCACCAGGCACACGATTCATCTGCTAATAACACACAGCCATGAGTGACCACACCAGCTCAGGGCCACAGCTCCAGCTCAAAGCCCAGTTCTCAATGCCAGCTACTCGCCTTAATGCTCCCGCTGATGCTAGCCTGCAGGGTAGGGCTCTTTTTGCTTAGGAAGCTGAGGTGCGACCAGAAGCATAGGGGATGCATGTTTTTCATCTGAATTGACAGCTGCTGTGGATGCAGTCAGCTGAAACCTCCTCAAAGGCTGCAGTGTGGCAGGACATACCAGGGTCTTTTGGCGAAAAGTGCTGGGTTTCTAGAGTGCAGGTGGCATGTTCCTGTGAAATATAGCATAAGTCTTACCATAGCTACTTTGAAATCACTGGGGCTGCACAACAGTTAAGGAATTTGGATGAATGAGCTGCTCCAGGATGAAGGAGTAAGATTTTGAAAACCACCAAGTATCACTGAGGGAGCAGCTTTGATATTTTTCTGGTTAATAGATACCATAGGGAAGTTTTGAAAACTCCACAACCCCTTCTGTGCCTTTGAAAAGATTTCCCTTACCAAGTCCAATGATCAGGACTTCATGCAAATTGGAAAGCTACTGTAACAGTCCCTGTGAGGGGGACTTGCTCTAGCTAATCACCATGGCCTTATTTCCTTCCTACTCAGATTTGATTCAAAAACCCGTGCCAATGCTTCAGGAAGTATAGTGAGAGTGCAAAAATACCCCTATCAGAGCTTCTTTTCGTTTGTCTCATTACTAACTACATGGCCAGGGTATTTGCCATGTTAAAGCACTAATACTGTTTTCTTTTCTTGGTGCTAAATATGAGGACTGCAGTTTACTATAAACCCATAAACTGTCTATTTAGGCTGTAAGAAAGAGTTAAGCTTTCCCAGACCACATTAGATCACCTACCCAGTAAAAATTCTTCATTAAAAATTCATCAATATTTCTTCAAGAGGACTCAAACTGATTTTTTTTTTTTTCTCTTTTAATCTGAATCATGGTCATTGAAGCTATGCTGATCTCAGCCACAAATACATATCCACACCTGGCCCCAACTTCAGCTGGACCTGATCAATAGGATCCATGCAGGAGGGGCGGCAGAGGTCTGACCAGCAGACACACTCTCAGTGGGAGTGAAATAATGATGTCTGTCAGCACTTTCCTTCTTCAAAGGCTCCAGAACAGTGAATTCTGCATCAGCCTTGGAAGCCTGGGTCTTGTTCTTGGGGAGGAATTAATTTTTTTCCCCCATGATTATTCAAAACTGTCATTTGGTCTCCTTAGAGTTTTGCAACTAAGGAGGTGAGAAAAATTTGGCTTGGGCAACTCTTGCTTCTCTATCCCTCCTGACCTCTTGATGCTGGACTTTGTTTGTTTGTTCTTTGGTTTTGTTTTTTTTTCAAATGCATTTGTTTATTATAACAATTTAGAAAAACTGGCGGAGAACTTCTGCATTTAGATGATACTAATATTTTCTGAGAATAGACTTGTACATATTATAAATAATATAATACAATGTAATATATATGATGCAACATCATATCATAACATAATATAAGTAGTCTATATATAATCTATAATCACTCTCTCTCTCATGAAGAACTGGTGGTATCTCAGATAAAAACAATAATAGGAATGTTCTTTCCAGATGCAGAGGTGTGGTGTGAACACTGTTTTGTAAATGTTAGATGAGTGTGTCAAGGACAAAGTATCTCAAACAACATTTTCAAAAGTGATCAGTGATTTTGCTGCCGCATTTTTAAGAAGCCTTTGCTGGAACCTTGCCAGGAGAAAAGTTATTTTAAATCCCTCTTAGACTGGCCCTCTAGAAATCAAGACACCCTCTAAATCTGTAGCTACCTTCTAAACTTCAGGCAAAGATACAATAGTTTTTAAAATCAAAGAGTTTCCTTGTGGAAGAGCCTTACTGTGTCTCTGTAGCCAAAGGATTATCAGCATGTTAACTAATCTCTCACATCACAGCGTGGTGTACTACATAAGGCACCAATGTGCTGTGATTCATGTCCCTGAAAGGCAGCACAGAATTACACAGAGATTTCCCTGGAAGTCCTTCTTGGCATAGAAGTTGCTGCTTGTGTTCAATAAAATATGTTGGCAAATATTTAGTCCTTGAGAAATCACACTGAGATAATATTAAGTCACATCTATGATGGGAATGTAGTGGAGAAAGGAGACAGGGAGGACATGCCAGAATTGGGACTGGACTGGCTGCTGTACTTGGAGTAAGGGGCTGTGTGTAAGGTCACAGTGCACGCTTATGCTGCTCCTGGAAGGACTCCATAGCTGGACTGTGTGCAGAGCCCAAGAAGCTGAGAAGCAGCAATTAAACCCAAGTGAAAATAAATGGACAGTCTAGCTGTTAAGACAGAGGAGGCTGGGCATTCCCCTCCTCTTCACTGCCAGGGTCATGAGACCTCAGGGCTCTTGTATGAGAACCAAGCTGTAAATGTATGCTGGGACTGTGAGATTTCCCTTTGTGAGCTGTACCCATAGCATGAGGCCCCCGTGCTGTTTTAACAGTGCACTTTTTCACCAGGTGACAGTCCCTAGGATGTGCAAATTCATTAGCCCAATTCATCAAGGTAATGGAAGGTCTCAAAACACAAGAGTACACAAAGAAGCCAGAATAGTCAGTCCATCAGAATCTGCTTCCCTTCTTCAACAGTGTAGCAACTGTGTGGTGTTATACATGTCTAAACCTCTTCCCTAGCATTTCCCCTTCACTGAAGACTTTCTGCTTTTTTCTTTCCCATGTGTTGCTTCTGTCTAAGTTGGAGGCTTCGCACGGATGCCAGAAAGTTAATTTGCACAATGAGGCTTTCCCCTTAAACAGGCTTGCGGTTCACCAGCAAAAAGTTGTAATCAGGAAGGTTCTTCTTCCTCTTAAGTGATTACAGTAGGCTTTGGTTTGGAAATAAGACCTTTTCAAGTCATGACTCATGGCCACATTTCCTATAGTACAGATTCAAGGCAACAAAGACCAGATCTCACCTTGTGCTCCAGGGAATTGTTTTAGAAATTATGGTGATGAAATGAGACTGATCACGTAAGAATGTAATCATACTGTAGGATTATTCTGTCATATTGTCTGCCCCCTCTGACTTTTTCTTTCAGAGTCACAGAGATGTTTCACAAACTGATGTATAAACTCAATTATAGTTGTTGTTATTATTATAAAAAGTTATATTGGGAACACTGCATCAAAGGTTCTGCCATGGTCCATGAGCACAGTAGGCAAACTGAGTCAAGAGCTATGTTTTTCTTTGCTCACTGTTGTAAATGGTTCACAATATTTGAAGATAGGTAGTGTAGTAATCTGTATCTTATCTCTAATTGACCAGAAGTATATGTGGCACATTTTTCTTCTCTTTTGGGCCTTCAGTTTCAGTAGGATGTTAAAAAAAATGTGTGAATAGAACTAATATTTTTTTACATATATTAATGGGATGCAGCAATGGAATGCACCTTGTAAGTGATAGTAATTACATATTTTTGAAATAAGAAACAAGAAATACCAGATGATTGGGGGTTGGTCTAGATGACCGTTAGAGGTCCCTTCCAATCCAAGGCAGTCTGTGATTCTATGATTCTATGGAAGGAGAAGAAAGGAGTTAACCTAGCTAGCCACTGGATGGCACAATTGTTCCATTTAACTATTGCAAAACTGGGTTGGGTTTTCTTCAGATGAAAGTGAATAAACAAATCAATCCAGACACAAGGTAGATATTTACAGTGTAATAAACCAAACTAGAAAACCAAAGTCATACACCAAGTAGGAAGTACAGTTTGTCATTGTGCAATTTATGATGTCTTGCAAACACTACTACTTTAACAGATCAATCAACCAAGACAACTATTTGAGCGATTGTCACAACACTGAACTTTGTTTTCCCTCCTGTTATGCAGCTCTACTGTCTTCAAATTTGTGAAAAGAACAAACAAACAAAAATGAAAAGAGTAAGGCTGAAAATGTAGATTTATAAAGGCTAATAAATTGAAATTTGGCTTCCTGATCAAATATTTATATTACAATTAATAGGTCTAAACATGGAAAATTATGAAAATGTCCCTAATTTCCCAGTTGAGCTTTTTGGAACCATACTGCATATTTTGTTTCAAGGTCTCTCTTTCATAGTGTTAAGTGCATGATAATTACTTGTTTGTTTGATTGTTTTTCTTGCTGCCATTCTTTGGATCCACACCTTTTTCCCTTAGAAATAAGTGGGGAAGATTTCTGTAAGTCATAGGATGGAAAGCTATAACATATGATGTTTGCCTCCAGTGACATATATTGCTAGTTACCCACATAGTATTTCAAGAAAAAAAGCTGTCATATAAGGATGATCTTCAGCCTTAGTAGTACCACAATAATACACAGCAACATCATCATCATCAGTGTCCTTTTGACATACTTTACTGGCAGCCTATTGCTCATATGGGACCTCTCTTCCCCAACGTCATTTTCAGCTGTGATTTTCACTGTTTTTTCATGGGGAGATAAAAATGCAATCACAACTGCAAAGTGGGTGGGCACCATTGTTTGCCCAAATCAACCACAGAAGAAAAACTTAGAGTACTGCTGATTTAACTTTAGTTGTGGTCTTCTGAAAAAATAACAATAAAAAAAAAGCAGGAGAAAGAGAGATTTGAGCGATCACATTGTTTTTCAGTTGGCCACTTGCCTTTAATAACTTCCTAAAGAGGACAACAATCCTGCAATTATTGAATGTAGAAATTTCTCCCACTTTGGAGACACAAAACATGGAAATAGCAGTGTCCTCTTACCCTTTCTGAAAGCTGGCTGTTGCTGGCCTGTAGGCACAGCAGCCTGGTGATGGGCACGTGCATTACTTCAACCACTGTTGTGCTGACCAAATAAGCAGGTATGTGAGAGAAGGTGCTGGGGTTATCAGGAAAAGATGGGGAGGCTTCTGATCAGTGGAGAGCAACCACACTTCATCAGATACATGGCTCATGCTTTTTAAGTTTGTTTTAAAGTCTGAAAGGCACAATCAAATGCCTAGTTTCAGATATGTATCAAAAAAAAAGAGAAAATAAGTAAGTAATGATACCCATGAAGGCTGTAGATGCACGCAGCCACCATGGAAAGGCTGAGAGTAACTCCAAGGATTTGCATGTGGAAATAGCGGCACATGGCCAGTTCCAAATCCCAGGGATGTCGCTCTCGCAGCAAAGCAAATTCTTTAATAGACATCATTCAAATCCAGAAGAATAAACAGCATTTGTATGAATAGCTGACCAGTTCATGTGTGGAGGAGGGATCCCCTTGACAGGGGAAAGGAGCAGTACCCCTGAGACCTAAAACCACTGGATGAAACTGAAAAAACCCATGTGCTTAATATTACCAAAGACTCCTACACAAACCCAAGGCATGAGCATAAAAGAAGAGCTTGCTTTTCTGCAAGGAGAAATCCTGGCACACCACCAGTCTCTAGTGCACAAGCTGACTCTCCAATAGAAGACATATGAGTTAGGGATCCTAATTCTTTTTCCTCAGAGCATTTAAAATGAAGAAAAAGAGGTGAAGAGGAGTATGATACACTAGTAGAGAGGGCAGTGGCTGACTTGTGTAGGTGCTGCTGCTCTGCTGAGTAGAGGCTCATGACAATGGGGTGCTGGTTGCATTGCCCAGATCCTGAGCTGCAGCTGGGATTGCCTTGCGGGGCTCCTCCTGAGCTGGCACTCACTGGCCCCAGCTGCCTGGCACTGCTATGCTGCTCTCATCCGCCTCCTGATCTATAAACCAGATGCTACAGAAAGTGAGGAAGAAAGCATGGTCAGTCAAAGGTCCAACACAGGGTTTTTGGCTGGGTGGGTCCTACACAGCCCTCTATCCTTCTGCCCCCCTGCTGCTCCACACACATCTATGTCTGTCTGCATGGCCTTAACCCCAAATGATGGAGAGCAGGTTCCCACGCTGTCATTCTGAGGCACCCACCAAATGTCCCCAAACCATTGCTCCTCCTGCCCACAGCCTCCCAAACAGATCATTGTCCTGACTTCAGTGGATGACCTGGGGTGGGGACTGTCTTTTTCATTTGGGTCTTGTGCTGCCCACAGCACAACGGGTGAGTAACCTGGATCTTGGCTGCTCCTGCAGTCTAACTAATAACTGCACTTTGGACGGAGCTAAAGGTACATGCAGAGTTATTTGGAGCTATTGAATTCACAGGCAAAATCAGCAGTTTTTTGGTGTCTCTGAAATGAAAGTTTTCTGGATGAAAAATCTTCCATTCTGTACATTCAGTGCTTATTTCTCATAAAGAATTTATGCAATAGTCAAGAGAAGACAGCCCATAGAATAAAGATAGTGTAAGCCCCTAATTTATTCTCAGAGCTTTACTGATGCCACAGCCCACAAACAGCAACAGATCTCTTTGTGTGAATTAAAGCTTACATTTGGTTGCAACCATCTGCTTACAGTGCGTACTTTGACGGCCTGATTCATTATGGCATAACTCCAGTTTTATAAATGGCATTTAGAGTAACATTAGAATGATGCTTGTAGTAATCTGTTTTTTTAACGTTTTAATAGTTTGTTTTTCCTTAACTAAAAGAGTTATTACCTGTTGAAAAACTAATAGTTGAATATGACTTCCATGGCCATGAGTCCACTAGAAGAAATGCCCCACAGGTCTCCTAACACTACCTAGGAAAAGGACTGTGGCTAGGGACCAAGAATTGGAATATGTTACAAACCAGAAGTGTTGGGCAATATATTTAAGATAGTTAATATTTTCTGTGGTGTGCTAATCTGTCACGTGAAGACTTAAATGTATGATAGCTTTGTGGGATGTGAATATGGCATCCACAGGAAGTTTATGAGTGCATCTCTACTTGCAAGCTGGTGTCTTTCATGTTTTACACTGAAGCCATGTTCTCCTGGTCACTCAAACAGCACATGTCCACCTGAAACAAGCTGAGTGGTTCCCCAGGAGGGGAGACAACATTACTCATGGCACACTGCTGTTGCCTTTCCTGCAATGCCAAAAGGGCATGCCTGTGCTACACAATTTACACATGAACAACCCATACGTGCTGACTGGAGACACAAACAGCTTTTCTGGCACCAGTGACAAAATAGTGCAAAGGAACCAGCATGAGCTGTCCTAAAGGTGGTTACCTTCCTTCCTGACTTGCAGCATTAAGTTTCTTGCAAATCTGATGAAAACATAGTGTTATTGACAGAAGGGATATGCTATTGATTTAAGTCCTGCCAGATTTTGCCCTTCCCTTTTATTGTCCTGATGCAAAGTGAACACCACAAACATCAGAACTTGCATCTTGTCAATGTGGAGAACACTGGTCTTGGGAGTGGTTTGTGTTCATTGTTCCCAGGTTAGTACATAACTAATTGCAGGATTAAGTTGCAGGGAAAAATAAAATTAAAAGTGTTCTTTTTCTTGCTTTTTAATTTATTTTTTTTTCTTAAGGAATGCAATTCAACCTCCAGGTATCTCTTGGGATCTTAAACTTCCTCATATACATTAAAGAAAGCAAATATCATGGACTGCAACCATGTGGTTTGCCATCATCATGACCTGCTGATAAAGATGTGGGGCACCTCTCTAATTCTTGTCCTTGCAGACCCTGCCCAAGGAGGTATTCATTGATCCATTAGCCACGAGTACTTGCAAAGAGACCCAAGTTTTGTCAGATGTAGCTGTTTTGCATTGATGCTTGAAAATGTGGGAAAATATAAGACAGTAAATTGATGAAGGGTTTCTATAATTTATAGCCCATAAAGTAACTGGAAGTAGGTATGGCTTACTTTAACTTTAAACATTTCAAAATTAATTGCAACTCTATTTTTTTGTAAGTTCCAGTTTATACAAGTATATAATATCTTGAATATCAAGGAAGATTAAATGAATATGCGCTGGTTTAGAATTTATTTTAAAGAACATTTTATTGGAGCTATAGAAATACATTCTTTACAAGTCAACCTAATAATGTATATTTTTAGATAATATTCAGTTTGTGTCTTAATATAGGACTTCTACATTTCTCCTTGAGTGTTAAACAACTTAAAAAGCTATCTTAAAACATCAGAGAAGGCACAGATGCAAAAGTTAAGCTAAATTCAGTACTACTTTTCTTTAGCCTCATTCTTGACATTTTTATTACATAATATGGGAAATTAACACCAGACTGAGGAAACTTTTTTTTCTTTGAAATATCAACATTACTGCAATTTTGCTTTAAACTGTCAATCAGACAATTTTTTAACAGGAAAAGAAAACAATAAAATATATCTAGTCTTTTCCTTTTCTTCCCCTATAAAAACAATCTACCTTTGCTCCTGTAGTATCAGAGTGCCTCCCTAAAGGTACCATGAGTAGCACTCCATTTTGCTCTGTTTATAGAATCTCTCTGTTATATTCTTCTGTTTAATATTTGAAATAACTTGGAGCCTTCAATTTGGATCTGAAATGCAATAGAATACTTGATAGTGGATTAAGCTTTCTCATAATCATACTTTTTCCCTGCCAAACTCAATTTTTTCATAAACTATGTGTCAGCAGTTAAGGGTTCAAGTCTCTCCCTCAGTTATAGTCATCTCTGTAGTTGTTTTCACCTCAAAAATTTATGAGAAGAGTTTTCCCTTTAGAATCCCAATTTAATACAAAAAATATTACAGCTGCGTCCCAATAGTTTAGGCAGTATTATAAATGCCCAGAGGGGTAAAAACAAACAAACAAACCAAAAAGAAAAAAACATTTCTATATGACCTTGAGCAACAGGCATACTCATTTCACGGTTTCTATTATATCAGTTCAAAGTTTTTACATGAAAAACTCAGCTGGTTTTTCCTATTCTCTTCAGTGCATGTTAGTGAAGACTTGTGGCCATACCACACTGGTCTGCAATCTCCTAATATCTTAATAAGGTCACACCTGCTTGGTGTCTCAATGAGAAACCTCCAAGGAAAGTGAGAGTTTGGGAGGAGGTGGCCCTGGAGTCCCCATCCCTGGCAAAGCAGTGGGGTCAGTGCTGAGGAGAGGTTAACCAAGCACCTGCCAGCAGCACTGAGGTGCCTTGCTCTCTGCTCAGTCAAACTGTTAAAGTTGATGTGTCACTGATATTTCATATTGTGGCATTACAATCCCTCTAGTCAAATTCTTGAAGCAATTCATCTGGGAGAGCCTTTCTTTATAGCACCCCCTAGTCAAGTGCAGCAGTATTAGCTTGGGATAAGCAGCTGTGGTGTTTCAAAATGAACAGGGCCGAGCTCAGCTCTCAGAGACAGCCACATCTTGGAACAAGCCTGACACAAGATTTGCTGTCATTATTCCACTGAAGGCAGAAAATAGCTTAACAGTAAGTTACTGAGAGTAAATTTAACTTAGAGTTTGTAAATAGACTTCAGGATCTTTTGGGCTGAAACTGTGGCAGTTGTAAATGAGATGTTTCTGTACTGTAAAAGCAGCCCATGCTGTGTTCTCTTCTGCACTGCAGAGCTGAGACACCTCCTTGTTGGGCATGAAGGAAGTGATGAGATGCTAGAAGATGGGATAGAGTGTCTCTCCCCACTCACCAGCACTTCCCAGTGTTCCTTGTGAGGGGTTACCCAAGTAAAGCACAGGCATGTATGTGTGTAATCTCATTCCCTCCTCTCCTTGCCCTCTGCCTCCAAAGTCAAAACAGACCTGATTTTACACCCACTGCAAACACTGTGGCAGATGGACAAGGCCAGGAGTGGTTCAGAATGGCTGTAAGATTAATTTTTCAAGTTTTTACAGTCATATGTGAATAATTCTGAATAATCACTTATGCATATCTGGAAGAAAGGCATAGACAACATCTGTGTTTATTTTATAATATTTTATCTTACTAGCTTTGTGGATGAAGTCTGTACCTGGCCTTGGACGCTGCAGTCAGAACAGATCTCATGTACACAGGAGGCTTTCCTTGGGAAAGTCACAGGAGCAATCCTGTTTGTGGAGCCGGCCTCAGAGAGATAAGTCCTGAGAGTTATTTTCTTATGCCTCATAGCAGTCTCCGCTTCTGGCCAATGTTGCACTGTACAGAAAATTTTCTATGCTGGTACTCCATGCTTTGGTGACATATGGTGGACATCAATCTGTTGTGAAGTCTTTTATGCATATGCAATATATTCCCTTGAAATTCCCTATAAATTAACAACACCCTTCACAGTATTTCTAAATTGCAATGAACCAAGTTTGCTTTGCAACTTTGTAGACATTGATGGCATTACCCTGGTGTAATGGCCAAACTTTAGCTTTATGTGGGAAGGTGAAGATTGTGAGAAGGGATATTTTCCATAGGAAATGTGAGAATGGACTATATGAGGAACATTTGGCACCTCTCTGATATGTCATATATATTCCACAAGCTTTTCAAACCCAACTTATTAGTGGGAAGAGAGCATGAACTGCAAAACAATTGCATAATATTTGGTCTCTCATATTGCTGCGTGACACTTTTGGCCTGAAGCAACCTTGTGAATTTGTATTTCAGGTTACTCATGGCCTTTCTCAAGAAATCCGATTAGACTTCAAAGATGATTCCTACTAAACTGAACTCTATAAATGCAGCAACACAAATGACATCAGAACATTTGGAAAGGAAAAAGATGAATACTGCAAGAAAAAAATGTAAGAAAAAAGCTTTTTGAAGCCTACTGACCATGGGCCAAACCATTCCCTCAGCTATGTATATGCTATTCCTATTGAAGCTAAGCAGAATATGGTCCCTTGCTTTAGATGGCAAAACTCTTCCATGGCCAGATAAGAAATGCAAATTCAACAATCAACATATGCTGTAAATTTCACTGTATTAAGTTTCCTTGTATTCTTTCAATGAATATCTGTCTGCTTTGTAAAAGAGTTTGAAAATCACAGGTTTTCCTTCTCAGCAGATTCTTATTAAACTACTGCTAGCAGTACCATTTACCGCTTGCATACAACAAGCCTCTTGAAGTAAACGCAGGTAATGAGAAGGGAATATGGATGTTTTTTGTGGAGGAAACCAGTCTTCACATTTATCACAGACTCACAGATCTATTCAGGTTGGAAGGGACTTTGTGAGGTCTCTAGTGCAACCTCCTGCTCAAAAGAGAGTCAACACTGCATCAGATTAGTTTGCTCAGGACTTTCTCCAGTTGGGTTTTGAAAACACTGAAGGACAGAGACAACACAGCTTATCTGAGCAACCTCTTCTAATACTTAATTACCCTCAGAATGAACAATTTTCCTTACATTTCTTTCTGTGTATTTTTTCCTCAATTTCCTTCACTTTTTCCTCAATTTTCTGTTTCAACTTATGTCCACTATCTCATCATGGACCTTGGTGAAGAGGCTGGCTCCATCTTCTTGATAACCTCCCAAGAGGCCCTGACAGGGTACAATTTGGTCCCCTGAAGCTGTCTCTTCTCCAGGCTGAATAAGCCCAGATCACTTGGCCTCTTCTCACTAGGCAAGTATTGCAAACCCAACCATCTCAGTGGACCTCTGTTGAACTGTTTAAAGGTTCACAGTGTTTTTTTCATACTGAGGTCCCAAAAGTGGATGCAATATCTAGATGTGGCCTAAGGAGTGTCAAGTAAAGGGACACAATCACTTCCGTAATTTTACTTGCTATAGTCCTACAGCCCAGGATACTGTTTGCTTGCTTTGGTGCCAGGGTTCCCTGCTGTCTCACATTCAGCTTTGTGTCCACCAGGACTCCCAGATCCTTTCCAGAAGACCTTCTCCACAACCAGGCAGATCCTGGCCTGGATCAGTGCAAGGGCTTAGTCTGCTTCAGATGCAGGACTTGGCATTTGTCCTTGCTGAATTTCATGAGGCTCCTGTTGGCCCATTCCTCCAGTCTGTCAAGATGTTTACCTTAATCAACACTCACCCCATGTGGAAAATCCTTAGAAATTCATACTATGGAAAAAATCTTAACAGATTTCCATTGTGCTGACTCTTACTTTCAGATTTATCCCAGTAGTCTTTTCTTGTTTTGTAATTTTCCACTTCTTGGGATTCAACAAAAGTAAGACTGCATTTGGGCCTGTGCTGTGCTTCAAGTTGGAAGAATATCTGCCAAAATGTTTAAGTTCAGAACTTTAGACTTTGAACAAAGCCTAGGTTTGAAATAATGATTTCCCACACCAAAAGATAATTTTTAAGGTGATAATTACTATAGTAGAGGACATGATAAACCTCGTTCTAACTGTCTTTATATGCACCGTTGTTTCTGTTTCATTTTAATTTTGTCTTAGAAACAATTCTTCCCATTGCCATAGTTGTGTTTAGTTAAAAATTCAGTTTACAATTCAGGGAGCCTCACTTACCAAATGACCTTGTTATCAGATGATATAATTTACAGCAGGACAGTTTAGGGTATAAAGACTTCATCTTCTATGTGACTCAGACATAATCTCTTAACTCTGGCCCCCAAACATTGAAGCTGCCTCAGATTTATAGACCCTTTCTGTAAGAGCTACTGAATTTGAATCTAAATTACTCAACCACAGATTAAGGTTGTGGGGTTTTTTTTGTTTCTTCTTCCCCAAAATACTTTTGCAGAAGTTATGGAGATAGGAGGGGATAAATCCCAAAGGGTGCAGAATCAATGCACAGGAAACCAGGCTTAAGCACTGAAGGGGCTATGCTATGATGTGTCGTAAATGCACAGAGATATTTAGCTACGAGGTAGCAGTTTTGCTGAGCAATTGTGAAGTTACAGGTACCTTCCCCATTATGGAAAGTTGTGAACTGGCTAGTATGTAGAAAAACTAAAAAGAAGTAATAAGCTGAGCTAAGAGATAAAGAACATAGTTCTGTTAGAGGGAAAAAAATAAATTGCAATCTTTCCAGTTGTAAATCTTACAATCTTCTTAAATAAAATTTGTCTTACAACTCTGCAGGCTGTAGGACTAATTCAATATCACATTTAAGAAATTTTCCCTTTTCAAGAACCCTCCGTATAGAGCCAAGGTGTTAATTAGCCAATCAAGTAACCAACCAAGGGCATTCAAGGACAGCAATCCAGTCTGGGAGAAGTTTGGAGAGGTGTGAGTAGGAGGAAGCCAGCCAGAGGAGAGTATAAAGCCAGAGGCAAAGCAAGGATGTCTTCCTTTGTTAAGGTCAGCTCTAGCATGGAGTGAGTAGGAATCTAGAAGTAAGTGACTGGACAAGATTTGTCACTCTTGCAGAGACAGTAGCAGAAGAGATTGGTGGCTCTGTTTTTTTGTGCTATGGGAGGTTAATGGAAGAAGGAGCAGCTGGCAAAAGAGACAGCTTCAGGAATTGCTCTTGCATTTATTCAGAAATGTGAAAGGCAGGCAGAACACTAGAAGTACTTTTCCTGCAGGGAGAGGGAGACTTATATGAATGCTTCCCCTGTGGGGAAGCCAGCATATGTGCGTATGGATATCAGGGTAGGATAGCTGACCTAGAGGAAGGTGGGCTAACAGAGATGTTCACTGAGAACACATTGAGGTTGCTGAACAGTTTAGTCTTCAAAATAGCAATTTACTTCTGCTGAGACCTAGACTAACAGAGGAGATATCCATGAATGTCCTATTGGCAAGTAAAAGGAAACATGACTACAGTAACAGGTTTCTCTTAGCTGGATTAGATATATGTGTCCTCTCTTAGAATGCCCTTATGGAACTAGGATGTCCATCAGGAAGGGAAGAGTGGGAAGATGCTCTAATTCAGTAAACAGATATACAAGGGCTAAGATATACAGACAAACATAAAATTTTGCTACTTAGTGCAAAGCTGGTAAACCCCAGAGGCAGTGGCTTGCAGCTAGTAGAATTCAAGTGATCATCAACCACATAAATAAGAGGCAAAACCTTTTTTTTCTCTGGAAAAAAGCTGGAAACATGGATTTTGGTGGGAACTTTCTCTGAAACATTCACTGCGTCCTGCACAGGACTGGAGAGAGAAGTAGAAAGGCATAGCTGTAATGCTAAGAGGATAATATCTGGAAGCAATTTCTGCTTCACTAGGAATGGGTCTACTTGCAGACTAAGCAGAATCTATGAGAGGGAGATTCTCCTTGAACCAAAGGGCAACCAACTAGCATTTACATTTAAGATAGCTGTGAGTGAGCAGCTTTCCTTCATTCAGTGGTTTCAGAGTTAAACATAGTAGGATGGTAATTCAGTGTAAGACCTCCATTAAGGAGAAAGACATGAAAATTCCGTATCAAATAAAGTCATGCAAATGTTAGGAAATATTATAAATAGAATAGGAATAGACTTACATCAGTATGTCCCTATGTAAATGGGTGGTTCATTTACATTTTGAATCTTGAAAATACTCCCTCATCTTTAAGAGAGAAAGGAGGATGGCAGTGATAGGAGAGGATCAAAAAAGGGCAGCAAAGGTGATCAAACATGAGGAAAGGCTTTGATATAAAGAATGACCATGTATGCTTGGACTATGAAGTCTGGGAAAGGTCACTTGGGGCGTATGGCAAATTCTACAGAGAGAGTGGCTAGGGCTCAAAGTCAGCTCTGTTTGAATGCAGGATCTATGGACCACCAAGCAAAGCGCTGGGTTCAAAACAAAAGGAAGCAGTTCTCCATGTAGCAGTTCCAAACTTGATTGACTTTTTATTCTAAAGTAAGTTCAATGGCACATACCTGAAAGTGAGGGTTGCTGATTAAACAAACTAATCAGATGTAGGAAATTCCCTAAGCTGAAAAATGATTGGAGGCTGGGCGAAACTCAGGGAACTAATACACTTTTGGAATGTGCTTATGCTTCCCATGGCAGCTCATCTCCACTGTTGGAGACGGTTACGTCTGGTGAGACGGACAGTAGGTCTGAAAAAATCTGGCTGTTCTCATGGGCAACTGGTGTAAAAAGTAAATACTCTTGTCAGAACATGCTTCTGGTGCTGTGCACTTATCACTTCTGTATCCCCAAGGTAAGGGAGTCACAGTGCCTCGCATGTTCCTTGTGAATACTGTAAATGAAATCCTATTTTAATATCTTGCAGAGATGCACCCTGAAGAAATGAAGTATTTGAAAAAATTATTTTAAGGGACATATGTAAAATATTATAATTAAAAAAAATAATTCTTCAAGCAAGTTCCTCATATGATAATCCTTAGAATTAGCAAGATTTCAAGTCTGCTATACTGGTGACTTCAGGAGGTATTGTGTATGACTACATATTTTATATCTAATAAAACTTCAATAGCCCAGGTGTTGTAATCATAGCAGAAGTATAATGCTGTCTTCTTCGCCAAAGCTTGCTCAAGAATAACAATTCCCTTATCTCACTGGTTTGAAGGACATTGCAGACTTCATTTTGTTGACAAGCACATGCATCGGCCTAGGGAAGCAACAGTAACTGGGCACTGACCAAGCAGGGAGTAAAATTTGGCAAGGTAAAAGCACTTGAATTCTGTAGGAACTAGGTCACCATATGTATCAAACAGCTTAAATGATAGCAATTAGACTCAGTAACATGCTTTCCTTCAAGACATTTCAAGTCATGTTGAAGCAATTTTTGTTAAATTTTCCCTTCCCCTCCCAATAACCTGAAAAATAACATTAACATACTTGACAAAAAGCCAGCTAACTAGACAAGAAAAATTCCAGGAATATTCAGTGAATTATACATTGCATTATTTTCAGGTAGTCCAAATTCAAACTGTATTTTTGGTGCGTGAAAAGGAAGTAAACAGAAAATATAAGAATACTCCACAATAGCTGCTAGCAGAATTTCTTTGTAACCGAAGATGGAACATCAGCCTTTCAAGGTTTTTCAAGATGACAACAAAAGTTACTTTAGCTTTGATTTTTTGTTTTTGTGTGTATGTATGTTTTTCGGGATTTTTGTTTTGTTTGTTTGTTTTTCCCTGGAAATGAACCTATTTGGTTTTCATTTTAAGCATCATGAAACACTATCAGTCTGCCATAGGACAATAAATCTTCCTCCTGAGTATGCCACTTTTTTTGGTTTGCAGAATGATCTGACACATTCTGTTTTCTTTCCTTTGACCTAATAATTCTTTTCTTTTTAAAAAGCAAGACCTCACCTTCAAAAGCATGAGGAACAAATGCAAAGAAATATTATTTTTTTTTTTAACATCATGATTAGAATCTGTTTGTGAACCAAGAATTCCTATATAAGATGCTGTGTCTGTCTTCTGTGCTTTAGGTTTGACATGCAAGGCAGCAGCCAAAAAGGGTGAAAGTGCAAAGACTTAAGCAGATGAATATTGGGGAACTTTTCAAGTCATGGGTTCAACATGATAGCAGCCTAGCCATTAACAGAAACTGGGATATGAACAGGAATTTCTAAAGGAAGGCCCTGCTTTGCATGATAAATTAGGGGAGGAATCCCATTTTAAATATAAATAAAAAAGGTATGTGAGACTATATCTGTATATATAGTGCATGTATTTATATAATTTGGTCTGACAGACTATTTAGCAATTGAAGATGGACTTCTTGGTGCTGAGTAAAAGTTAATTTGGATAGAATATGTGGACAGACAGATGCACAAACATAAAGTTACACATGAAGAAATATTAATAAAAAAAAAATAATTGTCATCAGAATGGTGACACTGGAAGGGAAATGTGTTTCTGGGTTTTGTACGTTGCATACATCCTGCAGAAGCTGTGAGGGTATCAGATTTAAAGCTTAGAGCTTGAGAATTCCTGTGGGTATCTAAGGACTATCTAGTTCACCAAGAAATAGCTCTGACTTCATAACATTGGAAAGAATGGAGGAATGTGACTGCATCTGACCCAGTTCAGAGGTGCTTGGTTTAGCTTTGAACTATAGACTTTGACTGGTTGTTGTCTGCCCCAAAATAAAAAGGTTGTTTGTTGATGAAGACATCTGATTCAATGTTTGCAATTTTCAAAGCCACGGTGAGGAAAATTTACTCTGATAGCCCCATTTAGATACAGCGAGCAGCACAAGAAGCTGAGAAAGATGGGATGTATTTATTTTAGCTGGCTTTTTTTTTTTTTTTTTTTTTTTTTTTTTTTTTCTGTGGCGTTGTTGTAGCCTGGCAATTTTAAGACATAACAAAGTATCTGCATCACACTTTCAAGAGTCATTTCAGA
>WTSP01011089.1:19698-34715 GCA_025331215.1 Actenoides lindsayi
TAAGAATTGGCATCTTTCTCTTGTTGCGCACTTTTTTTTGTCCATATGCTGCTTTATGCAAGAGCTTTGGAAACATAAATCTTGGAAATTCCTGCTTTGCCCAGAGCAGAGTAAAGTGAGTAAAACTTCTGTGGAAAACCCATCCATGTCTCTTGTCTCCTCAGCAGTTTGGCCATGTGTCTTAGAGTCTTGGTACTGCCTTCAGAATGGTTGTGTTAAGGCTATGGTCAAAGGCCAAAGAATCAGAAGAGGGTTTGTGGGAAAGGTTGCTCCTGTGAGCAGTTTTGAGAGCAGAGGAACCCCACTCAGGGGTCCTGGGCTCTCCAGATTGCTGAGGCATAAATAAGAGGTTTAGGATGAAGCCTAGGGCCCCAAAAGGGGAACTTGGCAAGCTGAAAGAAATACACCACATGCACTGATTTCAGTAAGCATATGTGATATGGAAATACTATGCTGTTGTGGTTAATCATTTAGTTTTATCAGCTTGCATATACATCATCTTTATTAAACAGTAACTGTCCTTCATGAATCATGCAGTTCAAGGCCAAGAAAATAATCAGAGGCCATATTATGCACTGGACTGAGCAGATGATAGAACGGCTCGTGAAAAAGAAGACACTGCTTTCTGCCACCCACCAGTTTCTCTGGGATAAGGGGCCAGGAAATGACAATGTTGGGGCCTCTTTAGTGCTAATAAATCAGACTGGCAGCCTACATCTAGGTAATATGAATTTTGTACAGTCCAACCAAACTCTGGCTGCTGCAAGACACCCAAGCAGAAGGATAAGCAGCCAGGAGCCCCTGAATCACACTGACAGTACCTGTGCTCTAAACACAGGTTTTTTTGAGTTTTTTTGAGTTTCTGTAAAACTAGATTTTTTAATTTAATTCGTACAATAAGTTTAAATGGTTTGTTTTTAAACTGAGGGTAGTAGGAAATGTATTTCCAAGGTTCTTGACTTTGTTGTACACCCAAAAGAAGAAGAAACCACCCACTTCTCAGATTAACTCCTTACTAGTTAAGATCAGTCTGTTGACAAAGTTTTGGTTCCTAATTCTAATCATTGCCTTTTAGTTGTCACCATGCACATTCAGATCTTCACTCAAACCAACTGTCCCTAATGCCATCCTCTCTGTATATTGGGTCAAATTCTGCACCTATCACAAAGGGAATCATACAGGGACAGAAATTCTATAATTGCATGCACCTAAATGACTGGTGTCAAAAAAGTGGTTGAAACCAGAATCTCTCTCCTCCTCAGGCTTTAGAGGCTGCAACTTATGTTTCTTTCCTCCTGGGAGAGACTGAGCAGCAAGCCTTTTTTGTTGTCAGTGAAACAAAATAGCAGTTGCATTATGTTAGAGAAATTTACGCACTGTTGTGCCTTCACTGACAATTTAGTGAATAAAAATTGGCTAAATATAATGCCACTGGTGTCAAAATTCCTATCTGTCATTAACTGCACATTTTAAGATATATAAGCAGGAGTTAATTGCTGGATTTCAGGATATAGGATGAAAGAAAATCTTCATAAAGGCCACTTACCATCATTCCACAACTTAACAGGGTATGCAACACAAATTGGTGCTGGGATCACTGTCTGTGGGAGACTTCAGTGTTAACACTAACTGTCATTTCAAGATTGCTATCAAATAGCAAAATGAACCCCTAAGTCTGTAGCTCAAGTTGTAGGCTTAAATTGTATGTCTGAAGTTCAGACCTAGGTTTATGTTTACTCTGAGTTGGTGAAAACATTAATGTTCCCTAAATAATGAGCTTTCAAGAAAAATATGTATTTGTCATTTTGTAGTAGTGTTTGCATGTGCTTGCTCAGTGTTAGTGAAGGCTGACAACTCCTGCTTCTGTGAAAGCAAATTTCTCAGCTTCAATCTCATCAGACATATATTGGGATTAACATTCCTTGCTTTGATAGAAGCATCAATAAAAATGAAGAGATTGTCCTTCATAGAATCATAGACTGTTAGGGATTGGAAGGGACCTCTAGAGATCATCGAGTCCAACCCTCCTGTCAAAGCGGGCTCACCTAGGGCATGCTGCACAGGAACACTGCCAGGTGGGTTTTGAAAGTCTCTAGAGAAGGTGACTCCACAACCTCTCTGGGCAGCCTGTTCCAGTGCTCTATCACTCTCACAGTAAAGTTCCTCCTCGTGTTGAGGTAGAACCTTCTATGCTCAAGTTCTTATCCACTGTTCCTTGTCCTATTGCTGGGCACTACAGAAAAGAGATTGGCCCCTTCCATTTGACATCCACCCTTCCAATATTTATAGACATTAATAAGGTCCTCTCAGTCTTCTCCTCTAAAGACTAAACAGCCCCAGTTCCCTCAGTCTTTCTCCATAGGGGAGTTCCTTGTGACATTTCCTTATTTTTCTTAGTTTTGCTGCACACTTGTCCCCAGGTTTTTCTACTGTATTGGTAAATCCTGGACACTAAGTAACACAATGACTGAGCACATATCAGTTGTCACTTCATTCTGGCTCTCTCTTTCAACCCCAGAGCAAAAGCTGGATCATGCTAGAAGTATGAACAGTTTTGCCAGTGATGCCTGTCAGGTATCCTAGTGCCACAGCTGTCTCTTACTGAAGCATCATGGTCTCACAACACAAATTGTGTATGTCCTTATGCACAGCATGTCTGAAGTCCTTTTCATTAGAAATTTCATGGCATTGTGCAAAGCAAATGTTATTACTGATTCTGCCAGAGAGCAGAACATGTATCACCTTCCCATAGTGATGCCTTTTCACCAGTACTCACACAGCGCCTAAGCCTACAGTGAGTGGCATAGATGAGGCAGCTGAGGGAAAGATTCACCCATTCCCAGAAAACCATCTCCTCTACATCCCAACAGAGCAAAGCAGAAAAAAGCTATCATAACCATCTATCAATCTACAGATCACATTTCTACAAGAAGTATCTTCTTGTCCCCTACAAAGTGCTAAGACCTCCTGCTGCATTCATGTTTCAGTTGGGTTAGGCACAGTAAACCAGCTGCACCTCCAAACTGCTGACTGCTACTGTGTTCCTGCCCACTTTCTCACAGTTCATCCTAAACATGCATTCATCTGCCTACATCTGATACACACACTATTCTTTGTATTTCACCTCTTCTCACACAGTATTGTTCCATTTAAAAATGACTGTAATCACATGCTTCCCTTTGCAGACATTTGCACACCTCAGTGAAAGTGCTTTATATTTTTAAAAGCAGGTGAGCATCTGTCTCTTCCTTAACTTATCACAGATATATTAAACATAAAAAATAGAAAAAATACATATAGATTAAATATTGATTTTATTTTTTAGAGAGCAAATACAATGATGTTGCATTAAAATAATGCTATGTCATAGTTGTTGCAGCTCTGATAGAAAAATAAACATCTCAATATACTACAGTGTCAATTCATTAATAAATATCAAAATAGAAGTTAGTAGTCAACTGAAATTAATAAACAGCTAGAAAAGTACACTATTTTAAATAATAAAATATTCAGTATATTTCTGACAAAAGTAGTGATTTAAAAGTATCATTTAAAATATAAAATGAACAGTAAGAAGTTATACATTTATTTAAAACATTTTCCCTTACTAACATTCTCTATGCATAAAATCTAGAGAAATATTATTTATTTGTATATACTTTTTTTACAAAAGGTAGTCTATGTTAAATAGAAAGTTAAAACCTGTAGTATTATTAATAGCTGTCATACCCTTGCTAAATAAGACACTTTAAAGTAACTTTATTTTTTTAAGCAGTAGTAGGCAAAAGTGAAGAAATGTTAGCACAGTGAATTCATCCAAGACTAATGTCTTCCCAAAAGAATCTTTCCTCTTTCAACATCTCCTTTCAAAATATAAATGAAACAGCCCAAATACCATACAGGTATCAGGATGAAATGTCATGATTTGGGTTAAGACATTATTTTAATAAATGCCAGGTTTTTTGTTGTTGGTTTTTTTTTTAATAAGTAGGTACCTTTTTTTTAAGAGTGTGTGCAGAAAAGAAAACAAAAAGAACATGTAATCCAGAGCAGCATATTTCTAAAGCTTAAGAATCGACTACTTTTATTTTTTCTTTTTCTTCTTTTCTTTTCCTCCAGAAAGGCCAACTATTCTAAGCTGGCTTGCACTCAGTGAAATCCCACTGATTTGGCTCACTATAGAAATGCATTCACACTGGCTAATTATAACCTTTTTTTCCCCTCTCCATGAATTTCAATTCTCTTTAGGATCCGTAAGATGTCTGTACATCAGAGCAGTATCAAGACCATCATTAAAAAGTAGTGTTCTTCTTAACTGTTGCTCCGTTTCTGCTTAGCAAATAAATCTTTCCCTTCTCTTGCAAATGAACAGCCAGAACATGGGCACCACAATTCACTCATAGAGCAGAGTGTCACCCAGCACTGACTCAGCCCAAATGCCTCTTTAAATGCCCTTTCTCAGCTACAGCTTACATTCCTCAAGTCTGGCTGGTGGAGATCGTGGGGCTGGTGGGAAGTTAATGGGCAGATGCCCAAAGACTTCCCAGCAACTTTAATGGAGGTCTGCAGCATCCAGGTTTACAGTACATACTGGCACAGGTGGTCCCTTGCTATGTTACGTGCAAACATTTTTTGATGAGTAAAGATACAAAAAGCCTGCAGCGCTGAGGATAGCATGTGGCCAAGTGCCTAGGACAGAAACCGTTCTGCCTCTGCCAAGCCAACCTCTCCTGACAAACGGAGATGAGTGGTCTCACAGTGCCATCCCTGTAGGGATGCCGTGGGGAGCTGTAGGACACATTGTGCCAGCTGAGGATGCCGTCCGTGTTCAAGTCCCTGCACAGGCAGCAGTGCCCTTGCATCTCTCTGCCTTGGGCATCACTAGGCCTTATGGCTACTTGGGGACTAAGGGTTCCTTGAAGCTGCTTCAGATGTCCCTCCCAGTTTGCAGCACATGTACAGTTAGGTGCGCACACTAAGCAGAAAACAAGTATTATACATCATCAGGATGGGAAAATATTTGTCATCACTGCAGTCTGAAGAATAGTTTACATAGCAGGTTTTCATGACACCATGGAGAGGAAAAAATAAATCCAGCTGAAAATAATGGATAAAATGTAAACTATGCCTAGACAAATGTCTTTCCTTTTTAAGGTTCACTTTTAACATTCTTTGTGAATGTAAGGGAATTTCAGCTGGGCACAATGAAAATTCCTTGCATACCATGTGCACATTTTCTGGATGAAACAGCTATTTTCCCATACACTTCTGTAGCAATGTTATTAATGTACTTGTGATGCTTGGAAATAATCAATTCATAGTATTTCTTAATTTTAGAATCTTTAAGAAATATCTGAATTAAAACACATGCTTTTTAATTGCATAGACACATGATTTCTGAGATGTTAGACAAATAACCAGTGGTAAAAAAAGTGCAACTAGAATTTGAAAATTATACATATGGATTTTAACATTAACAAATCCAGTGTGAAAAGTCACGCACATACTCTGTTTGTGGAAGCAAATCTAAAAACAACTCCCCAAACGAATGCTGAGATGCAACAGTATCTGTTGGTATATTTTTGGGTATAGGCACGCAGTCAAATTATTGACTTTTTTTTTTTTTTTTTCATTTGTTGAAGAAGCCTTGTATAAGAAGTTTTATTTAAGAAGTCTGGAACGGTCTATTGTGAGGCTAGACATTTTTTGCCCTTTTTTTTATGAGCATCTTTGACACACAATACATTGAAAACTAATATGAACTAATTTGTCTTCAGTATCTCCCACGTTAAGCACTATAGGAAGCAGAGTCCTGCAATCACTGAGGAAATTCCTTGTGAATTACAGGCTGCTTTCTCATTTAAGGTCATGTGCTGAGGGAACACAGCTCCCTAAATAGTGAGGCTTTTGTTGGGCTATTCATCTTCTGCAGCAGCTCTTCTGAAAAACATGGTCAAAGGCAGAGGGAAACAAGTACCAAGCAAAGCCAGAGTTTCTCATGGATAGATTCCATCCCTAGAAACAAAGCCTCCTCCCAAGGATCCTGCTCTGTATAAGCTCCCCATGGGCCTTCTAAATGCCTTGACCTATCACATTAGCAGCAGCTCATTCTTTTTCACTAGCCTCCTCCACAATACAGCAAAGCCATGAGGGAGATTCAAGAAAAGAGAGGTTTTTTAGGGGGGTTTTTTTTGGTTTTTCTTTTTTTTTTTTTTCTCTTTTTTTTTTTTTTTTTTTTTTTTTTTTTTTGTAATATACTTTTTATTAACCTCAGGACAGCAAGCAACTTACAATGCAATTTGTCCTGTGAGCTCCCTTGATTTGACCAGAGCATATTAAACATCAGGCAGGTGTCTGATAAGGAAATACTGGTTGTGCCCCTTCACAGGCAGCACTGCAATGCCAGCTAAGTGCTACAAAAGAAAAGGAGTAGAAGCATCATGTGTCTGGAAGATGGGTGTTACAGCCCAAATTCTTCTTCCACAAAGAACCCAGCTCCACTGTCCTCTACCTACATAATTTAACTTCCTCTAACAGTGAAAAGTAATTTCTAAAGAAAAATAATGTTATCACTTCAGTAAAGGCTTTAAAGGCCATTATGGGAAATACATTCTGAGGAAACGATCACATTGTTTAAAAAACATAATCACATCTTTTGCTACATATGCAGATATTCTCCGTTGAGCTTTTAATTTTTTGTTTGTTTGTCCTTTTAAATGAAACAGATAACCAGACTTTGTTTCCTACTCACTTAAAAATATTAATAAATTGTGATAACCCATTACCAGTCTTTTATCTTTATTCCATTTAAACCAATTTGGAACCTGTTAATTCGCATAAGAGGAAAATGGTTCTACATGTCTTAAAAGGAAATGAAAGTCTAAGGTATACTTGATAGATTACAGAATTAATCTATAATTAAGATATTACAGTTAGGTTATTATTAAAATCAGAGTCAGTGCAAAGAACCCACCCTTTTCTTTAAATAAGACACTTTTACCTGTATGGTAGAAAGCTCAGGGTCTGCTTTGAAGACAGCTTTAGAAACACTAAGTAGTCCAGTTTACACTTTTTGAAAAAACAAACCCTAAAATCTAAAACTTCAGTGACAATTGGAAGTTTATGACAATGGGGAGGTCCATTGTCTCTATGTTATTTTTCTCAATTCCACTTGATCCATGACACAAGAAACCGTGAATACTCCAATAACATTTATAATTTCTTTGCCTTCCTTTCTCACATATACTCCTCAGCTTTCAGTGAGCATTTACAGAAGAAATACAGAATGGAAAATCTGAATATATGTTAATTTCTAAAAAATGCATATAAAGAGGTCCTGCTTTGTTTCTGTAACTCTTACCTATCACAAGTATAGACCGATATTTAGTATCAGTAATTAATGATGCTAAAATGATACGCTGCATACTGTCCTCTGAGATGATTTTTCTTTTTGCCAGCAAAATTTTAGTGCATTAGAGGCTGATCAGATTTTCATAGGGTTTCCGCAGCATGAAGTTAGCATATCAGAGTGTTGATGACTCTTCCAACTAGCATATAACAGTAACATGCCTTCTACCACTTTAGCTGGTTTTAAGGCTGAATAAAATGCTTCTTCTTGACCTTGTAGCTCAAATTCTGCTCTCAGATAAGCTTATATTGGTCCTGTTGTGTTTAAAAGAGTTTTTGCCCATTTCTGAAGACAGAATTTGATCCCACATTTATGAAGTCAATTAATGTGTTCTCTTAAGAAAAAACTTCCCACTTTTCCTCACCTTCTTCCAAATTGTGGGTTCTTTTTCATATCACCATGACCACATTTCTCAATGTACAGTCACAAAAACTGAAGTGATTATGCAAGAATTCACAAAAATGAATCCTGTCAGCTAATTTAAATAGAAAAAAGAGCACGTGTAAAATCAGACTTACGTCTGATATCATACAAAAAGAACAAAGCCCTTATTTGGCAAAACACTGACATGTAGCTAGCAAATCAAGCACATCTCTGGTGTAATTTATCTATCTGCAATGGAACTGATGCTGCTGACCCCAAAGGTGAAGTCAGCCAGCAATGATGACTTGTATGTAGACTATGCTGTTGGACAGAGGAACTCTCTTGTTCTCTGTAGCCACTCAGTTTCCAAATACCTTAAAATTTGTATAAAAGTTTTTATGTTGAAACAAGTAAAAAAGCTAAAAATTACTCTTTATCAGATATAAATTATCTTTAAGTGACATCACACATATAAAAAACTATACATATAATTTACCTCTGTGTGCATGCATGTCTGTGTGTATACACAGACAACTATACACCTACACCAGTAACTAAGCACTCATTTAATCCAGTCATTTTTATTAAGTAATGAGGAAAAGCTAAGAGGCTAAAGCAGACAAATCAGTGGAATTTGTCAACTGAGAGAACTATAAACGTACCATATACTCTGTTTAAGAGCATTTGAATAGTTTCATCCGTTGCTATAATATACAGCAAAGTTAAAATTTCAGTCACAGCTTTTGTCCATTCCCACAGAGCACATCAGTACTAGCTACATGTAGAGTGAGATCAGTGCTTTGTCAGACCGGTTCATGTCTACATTCTAGGCCATAACTAAATAAATTAGAAAACACTAAAGTGCTACAACAACACTAATGTTCCTGAACAGTAGTAATGCACGTTTCTCTTTCAAATAATAATAATAAAAAGTACAGCAGCTATCATTTCAAACATAGTCACGTTATGTGAATATGCTTACCTGTCACTTTGTTACAGCATTCAACAAAACGCACAACACAAAACCACACAGCAACAGTCAAGACTCTGACAGAGTACAAAAGGTAACTTTTCAAAAGTCTAGCATGGTGGAAATAGACTTTTGCAGAAAAGACATTGTCTTCAGAATTCACACTTGAAAGTTTCATTTAATCGTAACTTGCTGATGTCGATATTTATTTCCTCTGGTTTGTCACGTCTGTATGTTACTGTTCTTGTACAAACCGTAGGCAAAAACATCTTATCCTTGAAGGAGAAGATACAATTTTTATCAACAAATAGCTAACTTTTATATGCAAGAAAAAGATTACCAAATATGATGGCTCTGAAACCAATTACCTTCTTTGTTGCAGATACTCTGTAATCAGCTGAAGATTTAACTTTATTGCTACTCCCCTGCAGAATTATCTGCCTGATGATAAGGACAACGAGCAACCCAATCAGAAAGGTAACTATAAAGATTATGGAAAAGACTCTAAAGTAGCTTCGTCCAGAGAAACATTCTGCAACAAAAGGAAAACACAAGCGTAAGGCCTAACGTATGCAACAGGCACATCCCTCAAACACAGATATATCTACCATTGCATAGTAATGTCGCATGAATGTAACATGAGCCTGAAAAAGGGAAAAAAAATTTAAGAGAAGTTAAGGGGAAAAGATGCCATATGCAAGCTTTTAAAGTGGGCTATATCAAGTAAGGCAATTCTGATTAAGATCCACTGTAGAAAAATGGCAAAACTGGAAAAGAGAGAACTGAGAGGGGATCTTATTAATATTTACAAGTATCTGAAGCGTGGGTGTCAAGTAGAAGGGTCCAGTCTTTTTTCAGTGGTACCCTGTGATAGGATGAGAGGTAATGGTAGCAAGGTGAAACACAGGAAGTTCCACCTCAACATGAGGAAAAACTTCTTTATTGTGAGAGTGACAGAGCACTGGAACAATCTGCCCAGAGAGGTTGTGGAGTCTCCTTCTCTAGAGACTTTCAAACCCCACCTGGATGTGTTCCTGCGTGGCCTCTCCTGGGTGATTCTGCTCTGGTTGTGGGGTTGGACTCGATGATCTCTACAGGTCCCTTTCAACCCCTACCATTCTATGAATCTATAATTCTACAATTCTATGATTCAATGATTTAATGATTCACACAAACCCAAAAGAGAGACAATTCAGTCAGTTGTAGATTTGCTTTTCTAGGGGAGATGCAGCTTAAAAGCATTTTATTGTGGTTTTATTGTATCTCCTGATTTTTATCTCCCATTGTTTCCAACCTCCCTAAGCAAATTCCAAACACAGTGATCCATCTAAACAAGATCTACAGAAAGGGAGAAATAAATACCAAGTGCTAAGCTTACCAAAGAAGAACTCTAGGATGACTTTGTTGAATGTCTGTTAAATATCCTGCCTGGTGACCCATCCGCGAACACATATCTGAATTAGCCACAGCACTTGCTTCCTACCCTATCAGCATGGAAAGTGAAGGGAGTTTTGATCTTTGTGAGAAGTTACCTAGGACTCTCTGGGGAACTGAAATTCTACATCCTGCAATACTTCTCTGAAAGTATAGGGACAGCAGCTGACGTATTGGCATATTGAGAATTACTGGACACACATTTGTAGGAATACGAACTTTTTTAGTCCCATTGTTCATTGAGAAACTTGTGTAAGTCATCACATAGGAGTTAGAGTGTGAGAAGAGCCCAAGAACTCTGGTGGCTGGTTCTCAACTAAAATAGATACAGATTTATCTTGGTAAACCTCTAAGTATTAATCTGGGGAATATAGTCAGTAATCTCCTGAGAAAACACTACAAAAAGCAACGTCAGCTATTGAGGTTTATAAGGAGTGATGCAAGGGAGCTATCTCATTCTGTACTGAATTTTATTTCAGATATGCAAATTAAAACCTTTCTCCAATATTGTTTCCTATTGCATTTTCATTTGGAGTCTAAGGAAATACAGAATGGATGAACAGAATGTAAGGTGGTGAAAAAATTGGCTGGATCACCAGACTCAGATCAATGACTCACCATCCAGCTGGCTGACAGTAATGAATAGAGTATGCCACAGTTCAGTGCTGGGACCCATACTGTTCAACATCTTCATCAAAGACCTAGATAATGGTTAGTTCAACAAATTTAGAGGAGACTATAAACTTGGAGAATGGCTTACAACAAAAGGCAGAGCTTCCATCCAGAGTGCCCTAGACAAACTTGAGGGATGATATAAGAAAAACATTATTAGATGCAGCAAGGAAAAGTGGAAAGTTTTACACCTATGACAGAATAATCCTAAGCATCAGTACAGGACATCAAGAGTCTATCAGAGTAACAGCCCTACTGAAAATTGTTTGGTGATTACAATGGTGTCCAAAGTGGAATATGAGCCACTGAATGTGGTCTCATCAGAAACTGGGTAGATTGCATACTGGGATATTGAGACACTGAAAACATGTCCAGCAGATCAAAGTAAGCTATCTTTCTCTGACCAACGCTGATGAGATTCCACATTGTTTACTACTCAGTCTAACTCAAAAGTAATGTGGAGAGTGGCTATGAAGTTCATCAGAAGCCAAAGCTACTGTGTTTGTTTAGTCTAGAAAGTAGAAGCAAATAGATGAATCTAATACCAGCCAGGAAGTTCATGGAGGGGAGTTTCAGAGATCAAGCCAAGCTCATCTTGGAAATGAAACATGGCAAATCAAGGTCAAACACTGTGGCATAAGACGTTCAGATCTGATATTAGTTAAAAAAAAAAAAAATCACTGGGAAGGTAGTACAGCACTATAACAGGTTACACACAGAAACTGTGGAATCTCCATCCTTGGAGAGCTTCAAGATTCTCCTAGAAAAAGTCATGAGGGAGCTGGATGTATTGATAGGGATACTGGTACTGCTTCAAGCAGGAATGTAAACCAGAAAGCTGCAGAAGTCTCCTCCAGACACCATTTCTATGAATCCATTGAAGTAATGTTTCTCCAAGGAATACAGTGAATCTTGGTAGGAAAATTAGCCAAGGCAATAATTCCTTTTAAGATGGAATTTTCCTGCTGTGAAATTAGGTACTTTCCATTGTTAACACATATAAATTATGTCATATCTTTGGATGAGGAAATGAAAGCAAACCACAAAGCTTGTTTTAAAGATTTGGAAATCCTACCTGTGAATATATTGGAACATTAACTACCTCAGCTAAGGTGCATATTGGAAATAAAAATGACAAGGAAATGGTAGGGGCTTCATTAAGGAGAGAGTAGTACAGTATATGGAAAATAGGATCATAAGCTCTCCAAAGAAAAATAGCTCACCTCTGACTTGTTCAGATTCCTTGAAAAAGTTAATAAAACAGTACATAAAGGTGACTCAATGGACATAACTTACTTTGATACTTCTTTATAAGGAACTTTCAAGAGAGTATAAATCTCCATGGGGTAAAGAACATAATCTTGCAGTGGATTAAAAATCACTTAACTGAAATAAAACATAATAAATGGTTGTGAGAAGAATTCTTGTGTTTCAGTCACCCAGGATCACTTTCATAGGTCCAGGTGATGTGAGTAATGGAATAAAACTGAAAGCGAAATATTAGCGTATGACACTAGGCTGTCTTAATTAGTAAAAACTGCCTATGGATGAAGAGAATCATATGGTGCCCTTAAGAAATATAAATGTATTAACACTCATCATCTATACTGCAGTAGCCTCTAGTAGCCTTAACTGTTATTACTTTGCTGAGTTAGACCCTATGCAATGCAATGTAAATACAGTGTTTTCTCCAAGTAGCGGTCTCCCACAAAAGGTGCAACTTTATGACAATAGATGAAACTCAACTTAGAACTAGGAAACGTGGTCACCATTTGTTGAGGTTGCTCCTGGACTTTATACTGTTAGGGTTTTCATAAAGAAAAGGGATATGATTCTTCATTGCTTGCAATGCATGTTATTTAGTGTCTGGGCACAATACAAAATGGAATTGACTTGCTACAACCATGATTTGACTGTATTTCATTACCACTTCAGATTGTCTGTGTCAGAGCAAGGCAGGTAGAGCACAATCTGAGAAACATCAGTATTATGGTTTGTGAGAGGTTGTTGGTCTTTGTGCTTAGTAGTTACAGGAAAACATACTTGTTCAAAATAGTCAGGTCTTAAGAATACTGCTCTTCATGAGCAAACATTGTATTTGGGAAGCCTTTATTCAGGACATGCTTTGGCTTTTTTTTTTTTTTGCACAAACCAAGTAAGTTTCTTTCCCTCTTTTCTATATGTTCGTGGGGAGTTTGGATTAGATGATCTCTAAGGTCCCTTCCAGCTTAAGCCATTCTATGATTCTATATAAACAAAGATGATTTAAGTCAGTCTACTCAAGGTAAGAGGACACCATCCTGCTGACTTGAACAATTGTCCAATTCAGTAGATAACATGCAAAACCACATCAGTTTCCTCAGCCAAAGACACAAATTTGGACTTCCTTAAGACCCAGATGTGAATAAGAGTCTGCTGCTCATCACTGAAAGGCAGAAAATGATTTTTTCCAATAAATGTATATCCAAAGTTTTAACACTGCAGAGCAACTTTATTTACCCAAATAGTATTCACAAATAGAGTGAGAAGAAAATTCAAGTCTGCTTCTACTCCTCCTATTGTGTCATTAAATTGTATTTGAAAATGCTACCCATTCCAAACCTTTGTTTGACTGGTGGTGGACAGTGGGATGTTGACCATAACAGGTGGACACTGACAGAAGTCTTTCTTGAATGTAAGGACCCTTCATTGGGTAAAAGGTAGAACAGTTGTTAGACTTTTTTAAAAGTTATATCAAGCTACTTTTGGGGTCCCTAGACTGAGCTGACAGAGTTGTCTGTGTGTTTGGTAGATGGCACAGAAATAAGTGTAGACAGTTCTCATGCAAGATACTGTAGAGAGGAGAAAAGGGAGAGTAGATTACAAAATTTCCTTTTAAGCTAATATATTTATTGCATAACTTCACATTTAACAAAGGGTGGGGTGTCATAAAAGGCCTGGCTAATTTTAAAAAAGTCAAAAACACTTTCCCTGAGCCTACTGCCTAATAAGTCATTGAGATGAAAATGGAATGCTAAAGCAGTTCTAATAAAATTAACTTGGGCTTGCCTTCAGTTCTGCATTCTCCTCTCTTTTTGTATTTTGTCTGTTCTTCATCCCCTTTGTTTCCTCCTCCTTTAGAAGGTCAACATCTGCATATTTCCTGCAGAGCTACTCTCAACTTTATTTTTCAAGGTGGAGGTAGTCCCTTTGACTTAAATACAGAAGTCCATGTGTCTGTTTTGTTGTTATTCATCATTCCTGAAGATTAAGCACTTGTTTCTTCTGTGATCTTTTGCTTTTTGATTTCAATTATCCTGTACACAAAGATCTAAGTCAGACTAGGTTTGCTTTGACTTCAGCTGAACAGTCTAAGATACAACTTAATAACCAGCCTGGTTCTACAGCTATTGGCTTCCTGGATAAGTAGAGCACCCACGTGCCAAGCAATTTTAAAAGCTATTTACTGCTCTTTCCTGTTTAAGGTTGTTGCAAGACACATTCTCTATTTTCCTGCTTCTTGCATCTTTCTTCTTTTCCTTGACCATGTAAAGATTCAGAGGTTCATCTGAACTTAGATGACTCCTATGCAAATGAAGCAGCAAGCCAGTCTTCCTGCAGAGGTTAACCACTTTGCAAAGTCAATGAAAACTAACGCATATATCTGAAAACTTCCATTTGCACTAGATATCTCCCTTATTTCAGTTTCTGGAGAGTTTTCCATTTGTATACTGAAGGTACACTGCTGTGAAAATCTTACTGTAAATTTGTACCCGTACAAGCATGATAAAGTCAAGGAAGAATCTGTGTCTACCTGAAGCTTTTGATTTTTCCAGTAATGGTACATGCAACTTGTTCTAAGGGGAAACTGTCCATCCAGAAAGAATAAAGATGAAAACTTTTGTGCCTAAGACTTCAGTTTGTATCTATGACAGAGAAATGCCAATCCTGCACTCTCAGGTGCTTTACTCAATATATAATTAGCATAGTAAAATAACAGTAAATTATCCCAGCTTTTGAAGGATCTTATTTCAAGAGAACATGATGAAGCAGGACACTTTCCTGCTGTCAGTTGAACACCATTTGAACTATCTATAGTTATTGATCTATAGATCTTGTCATTTACAAAACATTTTCAGATATGCAGAGTTGCCTATTTCCCTAAGCTTCTCAGTCTAATGAAAATATATA
>WTSP01011089.1:34815-74702 GCA_025331215.1 Actenoides lindsayi
TGTGGAGTCTCCTTCTCTAGAGACTTTCAAGACCTGCCTGGATCTGTTCCTGTGTGGCCTGCCCTAGGTGTTCCTGCGTTGGCAGGGGGGTTGGACTCAATAATCTCCAGAGGTCCCTTCCAACCCCTAACATTCTGTGATTCTATGATTCTATGATTATCTCCTTTAATCTATGGAACTAAGGCTTCATCATGCTGGCTGCTGTAAATTCTCTGTAAGTCAGTGAGTTTACAACTGAAATAGAGAGGATGATGTGTTAGAGATGTACGAGGCCAAGGCAGTTTAATCTTTACAAGACTACAGTGCAGATCATTGGTGAAATGTGAAAGAAAATACAGTTTATTGGATCCTTGTCCAGTGTGCTCTCCCCACTGGTAGACCTCTCTCATGCAGTAAGCTTTCTTTCCTTAATTAATACTTAAGAGAAAAGTATTCAGAGTTAATTCCCTCATTTATGAACAACTGTAATATAAAAAGATGTATAAAATTGTAAAGTGACAAAAGGTAACCATTCTTCTATATTTTTTATTGCAGCGTGGATTGATTAAGATTTATGAGATTTTATTAAAAAAAAAGTTATGCCTCCTCTGCCCTCATAAGTGTGCAGCTTTTTATACTTGAAAGGAATATTTAAACATTACTGAATGTTCATTCTTCCTCGCTTCTGGTAATGTCAAATAATATAAAGCATATCCAAAGTAATAAAACATACAGATGCCATAACAGATTTTTATAAATATTTATTTAAGCATTGCTCAGGCAGGATTCATTATTATTAGATGTGAATTCTCAATGAGCTGGGAAATCTGATATAGCAATGGTTGGCAATCACATTTCCTGTTATTATTTATCTTTTACTTTCCCTGAAGCTATGAGTGATAGTTTTCTCTTTTTCCTGCTTGCTTTCTTTGTTATTGTAATAATATGACACACATGTGAAAGACACTGTAACAGTGGTAAATTCACTTATTAATCCCAACAGATTTTAATCTCCTATTAAAATTACCTAGAAAATGTCACATACCTGAAGTTTGGTCAATATAATGCAGCAGGTAAGCGCATGAGGTTGTGCACTGGTTAAGTTTTGCTTGAGATGCATTGTTAGAATGATGGCACTGAATACAATTCCTGTAAAATTAAAATGTAATTAAAAACCTATGTCTTTCTCTGCACTCCCCTTAAAGAGATTGTATCAACAGCCTGACGTACCACTTGCACATAATGCTTTCCTGTTAGTAAAAACATTGAGACATTTATTTATTTTTTCTGAAATGCGATGCCTCTCTCAGCATTTTATCCCTGTGATGCTGCTCAGAACCAACTAGTCAGAAATCATAAAGTAAAATATGTCTTTGGCTTTGAGCCACCTCCAGCTGGCCACTGCTCTGCAATTTGCGATATGAGTGTTTCAGGGGGTGTAGCTAAGGATCCAGCGCCACTTCTGCAGTTATGATACTCCAGTTCAGTCCCAGTCTTTCCTCACCTATCAATCTCATTGGGATGCATGCTGGAACTGAAGAATAGAGATATGTGGAGGAAACACAGACTTATTAATAATTTTTTGGACTCTGTGTAAGACAAAGCCATGTTAAGTTCTCCCTGATGGGCAGTTCTGAGGGTCAGCAGCACAGTGTGAGGCAGTGCTGTCAGTCTTGCCATCTTCACTATATAGACTTGCAGAAGATGGACATCACGGGTGATCTTGAAAAAGTCCTGACTGAATTTTTAATGAAGCTATGCCATCTTCTGAATTTATTAAAGGCATGCATTTCACAGAGACTTTGAACAAGTGTAAGTCAGCAAGGTTAACTGCATTTTACCTCTGCATCACCTCTCTTGGCCACAGGGGGATGCAGAACAGTACATGTGCTGACGGGAGGGCATAGAAGTGCCATGCCCAAGGACAGGACTTCATAGACTCTTTAAGCCAGCACCACTCAATGTGCCACTGAGAGCTTGGTCTAGCTCCTCTTCTCCTTGGGCTGCTCATTTTGACCTCCACACTGTCACTTCCTTTACATGGGTAAGGAAAAATGACATGTTTTCAAATTAGCATGGCAAAGACTAAGTGGTTTAAAACTGAGCTCTGCTCGACTCTGGTTTAGAGCTGAGCTCTCTTCTGCTAGCCAATGGCAGCGATACTCTGCAGGTACTGCTCTTGTTCCATACCTCCTTCTTTCAGCTGAGTAGCACGAGGAGTGTGCAAAACAACTCTGGAGAACATTATTGGACTTGGTGGCAAGAGTAGGCTCTACTGTCCATTTTTAAAACTCCAAATTGATGGGCTTTATTTCCTATTTACCCAGATTTATTTCCTTTATTTACCCAGATGATTTCATATGAAGAACCATCTTTAATAAATGTATGAAAAAAATGATCCTCATAAGACACATCTCCTTTGACTTCAGAAAGTTGAATGTTGGACACAGACTGGTGAACACAGATAAGGACATGGAATTCTCTTAATTGCCAGTGTGAACCCCTCATCTACATACATGGAGAAAAGTCTCAAGTATGAATTGTTTCAGTTTCCTACCATCTAAATATCTAAGAAATAAAGCACACATATGGGCAAGCAGACATATTTCTCTTTTTCAACACTACAGAGTTAAAAAGTCAAGTCTAGCACAAGAAACGTACCAGTTTTCTTCACAGGCTTTGTTACAAGTAGGGCAATATTCACACAAACGGCCAAAGCTTCTTGGATCTGTGCACTCACACTTTCCACATACACATTTTCCTCTTCCACTGCAAATTTGGCCCTTTGAATTCAGGCAGTGCTTTGCTGATTGTAACGAGCACTGGCAACGGTCACCTTCCCAGCCAGCAAAGCATTTGCATTTACCAGCTTCACATTCACCATTACCTACAATATAAGATAATCTTGAGTCATATGCTTTTACGAAATCATAGAATGTCAATTTTTATATGCATGCACATTTGTACTGCTGGTGCTTTACATTAAATAGAGCTTATTTAGACTTTGGCTTGCTAATTACTTAATTAGTTTTTAAGATAACAATTTGGGCTGAAAATACCAACATGATACATATTTATGGCTGCTGTTTGTTGTTGAGTAAAAGCTGCTACCTTGATGTCATCCTCAAACCTTCTACTAGAATTTTTCCCTGTTGCTTTGGATCAAAGCAATGCGGATTATAAAATTACACAACAATCAGGAAAACAGTCTTCAGGCAAACTAAACAAACTAAACAAACTTCTCTTTATTAAGAAAGCATTCAATTCAAATAAACAAGATTCATCCAAGAGTGGATGAAGGAGTATCAAGTTCATGTGCACATGCCAGGTTTTTTGTTGTGGGTTTTTGGGGTGTTTTTTTCCTTTTCAGAAGCACAGATAACATCATTGCTTTTCTGCCTTTCTAAAGGACAGATGACTGAGCTGGACAGGTGGATACACTGTGTTTAAATTCTTATAATAAGAATTTAAAACGCACAAGCTCCAGGAATCAAAGTCTATGAAGAACCTCCGGTGGCCTTTACAATTTTCCACGCAAAGCAGTGGGATCTGTAGGGCAAAATCTGTATGTTTTCCATGTTGTAGCACATCTAACAAACAGGATCCCTGAGGGGGACCAAGATAATAGGCTACCCCAATTTTTGCCTGGGCCGAGCAAAATGGAGGGGGGACAGGGATCATAGGATATATCAAAGTAAAGCTCTGCACTAGAAAACATCCCATGAAGAGGCAAACGGCTCAACCATGGCTCTGGGTGGCAGGTTCTCTTGTGGTACCCCAGGGCAGGACTCCATCACAGGTCAGAGCCTCCAACACCTCTTAGACAAAGATCTCCCTGTCTTCTCTGCCAACCAGGACACCACATCTCCAGCTTTAGGAGCTTCAAAGTTTGAAAAGTCTTATGGCTAAGAAATACTAAATTTGCAAAGTGGGTTGGGAAGTCAAGTGGGAAGACGAACCGTAATTCTTTGTGTTGGTATGAAGTATTTAAAGCATTAGTAACATTATCTCTTCATTTTATGTGAAGTTCACACTCAGTAGAAGAGCAACATCAAAATAACTTTACTAACTGTGGCTGAAACAATTGGTCCCTCACTTCACTCATTGGTCCATATATAGTGAAATGAAAGGATGCCGGACAGCAGTATGAATTTTAAAATACTTAAATACTTCTGGGAGGGGGGGGGGGGGGGGAATTCTCATAGAGATGCAGTGATGATACTGATTCAATCCCATTTTTTCCTTAGAACACTAAGTTAAAGTAAGTTTCTTTTTTTTGTTCATATGCAATGTTCATTTGCATGCTCTCTTTCAAATACATAAAGTAGTCCACAAAAAGCCTAAAGATCTTCTAACAACTCTCCCTGTTTATGTTTCACTTACACTATCCTTTTTGGAGTACGTGTTCTTAGCAATGTTAGTATATATATGTCAGTATTTGAAATCAAGTGTCATTGTATCTTTCACAAGACTGATTGTGAGTTTTCTAAAACTCACAATTTAGTGAATCACAGTGTTAGAAAATCAGAATCCCAACTTGAAATTATGATTCCTCCTAATCTCTTAGTATCTCATACTTCCATTAGACTGAACTGTATCATTTTACTTTCTGGAATAACCTTACTATTTTATTTGAAATATCAGTATTATTATTTCTGAAGTTTGAGATCTAGATTGTAACATAGTTAAATTTAGAAAAAAAATAAATCCCCTAAGAAGCACTGCCAAAGTTTAGAAGCAAGTACATACCTCTGTGGTGAAGAAAGCCCAGGAGCATAAATTCCTACCAGGCTGTTCAGGACATTTCACACACTAATTCTGCACACAGAATTCTCATACTTGACAGCCTCATATAATTGTTTTCAGCTGCACCATGTATAAAAGCTTCATAAAAAAAAACCAAAATGAAAACCAAAAAAGAAAATACAGACATAAACTCTGCAGCTTACCGGAACATAAGTTTCCCTGGTGATATGGGCAGGAAAAATCATCCATTTCACAGTACTTTCCATAAACCTTGCCTAGCTTGTTTTTGTAGCAGAAGCATTTTCCATCTATGCAATTTCCTTGACCACTGCAGATGGGCTGGTCCTTGTGTCGTCTGCACCTCTCGGAAGGAAGCGTATCTCTATTAGAGCTACAATTATTGTCACTGCAACTGGACTGTTTGCCTTCAGAAAAAGTTTCATCAGCCCATACTCTTTTGTGCCTTGCACTGTCTCCATACTGACAGGCACAGCTCTTCTTCACATTAACGATGGCAGTTTCATTGAAACCAATAGGCTTAAGTATTGCATATTTTTTTCCTCCAGTTGTATCGCATCCTTTCATTGTAACTGATACATTGAAAAGTACCTAAGAAGAAACAGAGACATATTTTATATCATTATTATTTCCTATAAATTGTTTAAACTTTTAAACACATAGAGCAGAATCTTGCATAGTATATGAATGTCCAGTAGCTATAAATAACAAAACATACAGTAGCCAGATATCAAATATGATATATCAGTAATGATAGGCATTAAAAATGCAGTTAAAATCATAACAATAGAAGACTGACAGCAGTCTACTCTTCATGTTAAGAAAGCATAGCTGCAAAAGACAAGTTTAATACAAGTTAAATAGTAATAGAATTACCATCATCATCCTCCTGTTATTATTTAATGTCTACATTCTATTTTGGAAATACTCAGATGAGAATTTGGACTAGATTGAGCAAGACAACGCACAAGCAGAAACAGAGATACTCTTCATAAAAAGAACCTATAACGAATGTTTGTTCTGCTGAAATGGTCTGTGAAAATAGAAACCACGTGTTTTCTGGATGGCCCTATCTACTCCTACTAAGACACAAAAGTGGCTCACACCTTAGTGGCAGATTATTTTTCCCAATTCCTACAATGGGGATGGAGCAAGAGAGTCTTGATGCTCTTCTTGTGGTCCTGGGCAGACCAAGTGCTGCTTCAGAGTGGACCCAGTGCATAGCTCCTGGCTGTCTCATGGACATCACCACCATGCCCCAGGTCCTCACGCCAGCAGTGGCCACTGCAGCAGCAGTCCTTGTGGCTTTCCAGAGTCGTGGCACAGGGCTATGAATCATTTTCATGGTTAGGCGGCTGCCATAGAATTTGCATCAATCACTACCAAAACTGCTTGACAGCTCTGACATATGCAATACTTTCGCTGGATAGCAAAATTGTATCTTATTATTGATGTTTTGTTTTGTTTTGTTTTGTTTTGTTTTGTTTTGTTTTGTTTTGTTTTGTCTGGTGGGCTTCTGACAGGGTATTCTCACTAAGGCTATTCAGTCTGCTGACAGAAAAAACCTTTTCCTCACTTTCTCACAGAGAAAATATAAACAAGAGGAAAAGGCAAGAAATGAACTCAAGAGAAGCATGATTTCTAAATAAAAAAAACCCCAAACCAGAAAACCTAAGAAACTGATTACATATAAGGTTGAAGCAACCCACAAAGACTAAGGCCATTCATTCGTCTTCACTGTCTCCCCCTCCCACTGTGCCCCCACACGAGAACAGCCGAGCCCCTGGGGACAATGGTGGCTTTGTGGTGAGTGAGGCCGTGGCTGCCTACACAGACAACAGGAGAAGAATGCTGTGCAGAAGCATGCGCTTAATGTTGTACTGAGGGGGCACAGAGTCTTTGTCTCGCCCTTTGCTTTTCTTCTTCTTGTTTCTCAAATGTGTCACTACACACATAACCCCTCAGTCGCCTATACTCTCCACGCATGAGATTTCTTCCCTTCAGTTATGGGCCAAAAGTTTGGCTATGCAGTAATTAATTCACATGGCAGGTGCGTATCATACAGGGAGGACAGGTTGAAGCTAGAGAATGTGCCTTTTATTCAACACGGAGTCCTGCTAGAAAACATCACCTTCATATACAACACAGTACTGGGGGAATGGCAAGGAGATGGGAGGGAAGGGCAAATCATGTCTTGAGTATGAATTGTGAAATTTGATGAGTCTGAACACAGCAGCAGAAAGATTTTTTGATATTGCAATTAAATAACTACAACACTCTGAACACTGACACTCACTAATAGCCAAAATTAGTTTTGCACCCTGAAGAGGCTGTAGGATTCTTCCAGAATATAACACACTTTGTGTTTTGGTAAGAAAAGGAAGAAAGAAGGATTAGACAATGAAAGGAATGTGAGAATTAAGGAAAAGCATTTTGCCTGTAAACAAACACTGAAAGGAGGATTTATGGTTAAAATAAATTAATCTCTTGAGGATGGCTCATTTTCAACAGCAGTGGAGGTTTAGGACCACATGCAACCTTCTACAATCAACTGGCTTGGCTTTTTATTAAAATTAAACAGATATAAATATTTTTCTTTTCATTAAACACAACAAATTCCATCCCTATTCCTTACAACATGCAGAGGGAACAGCACTGGAGAAGAGTTGAGCTAACAAGAAAAACACAGGAAATCTCTCTCACACTGTAGAAGCTAATTAGCAGCAAGTCATGCAGACAAAATTCAGAAGAGCATATAATACATCTAAATGAATGTATTTAAAGTTCACACATTAAATCTACTGATTTGGTTTGCTATTTCTACTCGCAGACACAAGTAAAATCACACCAGCTGAGATGTATGTTCATGGAACTCCCTGACCCTGCTCTCCAGAAACACAGACCTCTTCCTGGCAAGCTAAATTAATTACTCTACTAGACCAAGCAATTAAATAAATATATCAAGGCATAGAGAAGTTTTTCTGGGAACAAAACTCATGTTCTTTACATTAGCCAGACATCTTCCCCCGCATTTTTATGGTGCATGGTGCTCCAGTTTTACAATCCACTTCATTCAGTAGGTGGCACTGATCCAAACAGGGATAAATCATTTTATTAATTTGATTTATAAAATATACTAATTATCCACAACCCTGATTGTGCATGAAGACTACTAGAGAAAGGAGAGGGAAAGGTGGCATCTAGTACAGAGCCAAGAAACACAAATTCCAGTGATTCTTTTCCACTGGCCGATTATCTTTCAACCTCTTTATGTACAGATTTCATCGCAATGAACATGGCCATTGTGCCCAAATGAGGACAAAAGAGGAGAGTTTTAATGGACATTAGCTTTCAGGAAAAGCTTTGAGCCTTAGTTCCATGAGATTAGTGAGAATTAAAATAAGATTCAGGAAAAATAAAACCAGACAATAATAGAGAGTCTGTGATCATTAATCACATAAATCCATTTTCAGTTTAAGTAAATCCCTAGAAGATTTCACACCATTGAAACCCAACCAAACAGAAAAATAAGCATTCCAGTTCCTTGAAGAATGAGAACTACTGACATACTTCTTCATTATATCCCACATTTTTACATCCTTCCATGCCAGTTTTTTTACTTCCATCAGGACAGATTGCAGTGACATTGAAATGAAGACCTTGGATCAGGTTATCCACTTGAATTTTCACTTCAGAGATTAGTTTCTGCAACCAGAAAACAAGTTTTAATTGAATTGCATCTCAACATATAGCTTGCATTGGTGACTAACACCAAGTATGGCTACTACATCTGACTAAAAATGAAGAAAGCTTGTCTGTGTGAATAAAGGACTGAATTAAAGCATTGTTTCCCATATAAAGGCCAGATTACATTCCAAATATACACAATCAGTGAATGGGTAATTCTGATAAAGAGGATTATGTTTTCCAGAAAGAAACATTTTCAGCTTTTCTGAAATGGTTTTGAGACTGTATTTTTCGCAATTTGAGAATCTATTCTAACTATGGTGTGCAACAAAACTGCTTATTGTTTGAGAGACCACTCTGCCTTTTAGCCAGCCATTTAACAAAAAACAGCAAACACACATACAACTGTTGTCATCCAGCAGAAAAGGTTCCTAATTGAGTTGACACTTGATAAACCTCTGCGTTTTTGCATCTGTCATGAAAAAGTTTTCACTGAACAAACTTTAGGGTCATCTAAAGGGATTATTCTTACTGATTTATTTGGGTAAACTAGGACTATATAAGTCAACAACTGGTTGATTCCCATTAGGGCTTTTTGCAATACAAAATAATGAAAAAACCAGCTACTTTGTAACTTGTATTTACTGCATGCTCTAAAATCCTACTTCCTTCCAAGAGGGCATATTGCTTCTTGACCTTTTAAAAGTTTATCAAAGCCCTGTACAAACCTACCAGCTGAAAATCGCACAATTGTACAAAGAGATTATTAAAATTCCTGGCATATTATTATTTAGAAAAAAAAATAGTTCAGTGTGCTATTTTTACTGTTACAAATGGAAATGTAATTACATGATTCTGTACACATGTTTATCTTAGTAACTTTTTGAAAATTAGTGACTCATCTTTGGCTTTTTAGCCAGGGATTTTCAGCAAGGGCTTTCCACAGCTAAGCCTACGGTTTCCCTGCCTAGAATGAGAGTGCAAGAGGCCCATTGTCATCGAACATCAACAATAACTCTGTTTTCTTATCTAAGTACTTTTGCTTTCAAGAAAGCAAAATATTCACACCCTGTTCACTGAATGTTTGTATATTATAAGACTATGATAAAAATCTCAAAGTATCAAATCCAATGAGGTTTAGGATAGGAAGGAAGATAGTGCCTAAAAAATTAAAATAAGGCAAGAATAAACTGGGGGTAGCTGGAGCAGGAAAGTCCCACAGAATCTTCCATTGGATTAAACCATTATTATTTTGTAAATTTTCATTTCCTCTCCTTGAATGTTTGCCCTGAACTGTGCTCTAAAAACCAGGATACAATTTAGGATGGACAGTGTAGAAGTGGCATATAGAAGAACTATGACCTTCAAAAATTTTTGCCAGCAACTTCCTGCAAACCTCAATATTTAGAATGAGACTCCCTGATTTTATAAGAGAAAGTACAATATCAGTGAGAAATTCTCTGCAATTTGACTACACCTAACTTCCTCTGCTTTTGAATGTCTTTGCCTTCTATACAATGTTTCCAACATGAAAGTGAACAAAATGTGCACAAACCAACTCTATTGACTAGGAACAGACATGGGACTTAACTCTTCCTTACAGCTCATTTTCTGAAAGCAAATAGCCTGATTTAGACGGTTAACCTAGTACAAAAGATAATCTCAGCCTTTCACATCCAACTAATGAAAAAATAACGTATATGCATGTTTATATCCTGTATATAGACTTGTAACAGATTTTTGGAACTTGCATGTTTGTGTAACTTGCACATTAACAGTATTCAACGATGTAATCCATCATGTTCATTTTTATGCTGCTCTGTGGGTTCCCTGTGCTCTAATAAATCAAATGTATACAATTGGTTTTGTTTTCAAAGCCGTTAATGCCCCCTCTTACCAGGCTACCTTTCATTCACTATCAAGATGCCAATTTCCACTTTCAAGCTGCCATTCCCTGGCAATCATTTGTGAAAAATGACTCTATGCTCTTTCCCTTACTATTACACTCTCTTTCCCATACTTATTACCTTCATCTGAGAACTCCACATGAGAGTTCACAAAGCCATTTCCATTGTTCTATCCCAAATCCCTACCAAAATCCTTCTTCACTTCCATGCCTCAAAACCCAAAGTCCACACACTGCATTGTGAAGTGCACATCCTGCTTTCCATAGTAACTACTCTTGTCAAAGTACCTCCTTGTTAAATTCTCACCTGTTGTCCATTTTCTAAGAATTATGCTGTAAAACCCTCTAGATAATGCACTATCTTTTTGCTCTGAATTTACACAGCACCTAGACAGTGGTGTCTGGTCTGGAACCAAAGATCTGAGATGCCAAAATTCAAGTAAGTCAGACATTTCTTTTGAAGTTACATAGCAACAGGTGCAGAAAATCAAACAGCGTATTTAGGAGCATCCTTAGCAAAGAAAAAGTGCTAGTTCTTGGCTTTGAGACCTTGACAGCCTGGCAATTTGAGAACTATTATGGGATAGTATCACCTGCCAACATGGATACTCAGAAAAGCAGGGAACTTATGCTTGTGGACTTCAGATAGGAGCCAAGACCTGGGAAATTCCAATTTTAGGATACGAAAGGCAAAAAGTCCATGTACAAATAATGGCATACAACATTGTAACTCTGGTCATACCTGATAGGCTTCTACCACCAAATCATTGAGATTTGCTGCTTGTGATTCTATCTGTCTTGCAACAGTACCAGGCAACAGAGGTAACAGATCCTATGAAAAATATAACCATTATTGCACAGTTTTAATTTTTAATATAAATACTGAGCTTTCAAAATCGGGAAAATAAATCAGGTTTCTAACCTACTTTATACCAATGGAACTGGCTTCCTTGAACTGCAAAAATAACATTGATATTATTGTCAATCAATTTTTCAGAGAGCTGCCCAAGAGATGGATGCTCCTGCAAAATACAATAGAAAAGAGAAGACTGCAGATTAGTAAGGAGAAGCCTTATATTTGACATATGACACAATACAGGATTCCAAAATCACTCCAAACCTTATTTCTAAGTGTACAGAGAAATGCGAGGCCCATATCCAAAAGAAAGTGGGGCCAACCAGATAAACAGATCATGACAAAAAATCATCATGGCATCAGCCAGCCTGTGACAGGCTTATCTGTTGCCAACCATGCAGGGCTGCTGGACAGCGGAAGGACTAACTCATACAGCACAATTTTGTTGGTTTGAGTCTCATGCTTAAGAAATATGGATATGATGTTGTACATGGTCCCTCTAGAAGAATAATAAGGTTCTCAAGAATGAAACATCTGGGTTCTTGTGCAGAAGTCAGGGAGAAAGTACAACATGAGGGCACTGAGATGAAGGGTGCTTTTGGGAACAGCAAGGTGAATAATTAAAAGTTTGTTTCTCAGAAATGTATTTTGGCACAAGGGATCAGGCACATCCGCTAAATGCACCCACTGGCTCATGTTCTAGCAATGTCAGTACTCTTGCACATATCTTAATGGCTGACAGCTTTCTCTTTCTCTGTAGGTCCAAAGTGAGCTTTGTACATCTGGGCTATGTGAGAGTCCTCCAGCTCCAGTACTCTAAAGCAAATTGCATCTAAGGCTTACTGCTTATTTACCATACATCTGTGAATCCTTCTCAAGAAGTAAATTCAACATCTAAAATTCATAACTAAATATAGAAAAGTGACTCTGGCCTTGGCCTGTGTTTAACCTTAAGAGTTTTCATCTGGACACCTTCACTTATGTCAAGTCCTTTAACCTCTTTGCCCCCATATACTTCTGCTATCTTTCTGGTATTTTTCACTATCTGCCCTATAATGTCTCTCTCTTGCACAAACACCCTCTGTCTCTCTGCACAATTCATTTCTCCTCAGAGTCACTTGCTACTCCAGGCACCCTCTATGTCAGCTGCTCCCCTAACAGTAATCTTAATGCTAAAACAGCTGAGACAAAGTTATGCAAGGGGGCAAAATCCATTTTCCATCATATTGCATTATTATAAAGAGAAAGAATTTAAATTATAGAAAGAATAAAGGAGTTTTTTGCTGCAGTTTGATCTTAGCCGGGGTCCACGCCCCTCTCAAGTTTTTCACCCTTCGGTGAGAGATTAGATACCTTAAGATAAGTGAAGAAGGGTAGGTAACACAGTAATAAACGAGCTTTCTCACATTTCCAGCCGGGGAGTGTGCCACATGCGAGTGTCCAGTGAGCATGCATTCCCACTACACAGCAGTCGTGGGTGAACTGCAGCAACAGTGGCTTTGTTGCCATTTTCAGTAGCCCACAATACTGCACTAAGCCCTCCTTACTTCTCCACGGTCACATAGTACAGTGGTGATGCCTCCATTGTGCTGCACAACCCTACAGGTCACATGCAGATCACAGAAACACCAAATGGTCCTAGACATGGGTGAGTGAAGCCTGATGTTCTGCAAATACCTCCTGCACTGTAAATGTGTGAATGACAGGGGTAGTACTGTGGGATCATGAGATGGTGGTCCAGTAAGTCAGTTTTCCTGCGTAACATGTGACACTTGACATGTCCAGCAGAGTGGTCCTTCAAATCTCTGCAACTACATACCAGAATTCTGGTATCGCTGGTATCACAAGATCTCATGAAACAAAAACTTATTCAGATAGAGCTTACTGAAGTCAAGGGATGATACTCACAGATGTGCAAGGGTTGCAGGAACTGAATCCCCAAACTACCTACTCTACTTACAAGTAAAGCTCAACTTTCACCTGCTTGTCAGCTCTGACTCACTAGTACAGCTTGGTTAGCTGTACATTAAAATCTCACTTCAGATGAGAAAGAAAATTTTTATTTTTATTAGAAACGAGTTTAAAAAAGAAGCATCAACAAACCCACACTATCTTTTTCACTGTAAGCATGCAAAGAGATGACATAAGGAACTGTTGGTCACTCATGGAGCCTCACTTTGCTTGCTGTGCTTTATGTATTTTTATCTTATCTCTTCCCACTACTGCTCAGGCAAATGTACTTTCATTTTAGATCATCTTTCTTGTTCCAATTACATAATTCAGTTGATTATTTTAACCTACTGTGTTAAGCTGTAGAAGATAACTCATACAGATTTTAAGTATTTCAGAAAGGGAGTTAACCAAGCACAGATCTAATTAAAGTGGACTAATTCCTTTCCTGTCTTATGTTTTTTTGCTGACCTCTGCATGACTGCTTAGTGAAAGTTGGAAAGAAACAGGCAGAAAAGCGCCTAACTGAAACATTTCTGATGTAAAGGCTAAGCTTAAGAAAATAAATAAAGTCCTCTTAACTGGCACAAGGAGGTAATAAAACTATGCCAAAATGCAATCTTCTCAAGACTATCAGAAGCGAAGAATCAAAGGAGGAAAACGATGTGATTACAGGTGTCTCTTTAATTTAGTATAGCACAACAGAACTGCATTGGTAAGGAATAAAAAGCAAAAATTTTTCATAGGATGCATTTTTTAAAAAGCAGACAGCCTTTCATGACATTTCATTTAAGTATCAAATAGTCTTCTTCCCTCTGATTTTAGTTGTTCATTTGAAGCTTCTTTATGGACCTCTATAAATATAATTATCACACAAACCACTGAGAAGAAAAAGAAGCAGGAAACAGTACACCTACCCTTACAGACACTATTATGTTACCATGTCAAATCTACTCCAGAAAATATCAATAGTAAGAATGATTTCCATTCTACCCTTTTTCTATTATGAAGTGCACGCCCAGTGTTACATGTAGGCATGCAATAATTAGCCCTTAGCTGGCTAAGTTACCACAGATTTAAGTATCTTTTAAGGTAATGTCATTTGGGTGGCTAAAAAGACTGCCTTGTTTCATAAAAGGCATCAATAGCAATAATCATGGAGATTTCTTATTCTATATAGGGCAGTAAATCACAATCTTTTAGACCAGAATCCAGAATATCAGATAAAACACTTTCTTTAGTCATCCATCAATCTGTCGAAGTTTCTTGGAAAGAGATTCATCAATTTCATCTCTCTTTTATTATTGGTGAGGTATATCAGATGCAACAGAAGTCAGTTTCTCAAGTCAGACAGAAAATAAATAAAGGGTGTTTTATTTTTCTGAAACAGACAGTATCTTTATTACCAAAGGAATCCTGAATTCCAGAAAAAGGTTTGTACCTTCATGTATTGTTTAATAAGCAGAGCAAAATTCCTCTCATTTATAGCACTGCAACTAGGGGAAAAAAAAAGAAAAAAAAAAGAGAAAAATAGAGATATGGACACCACAACCTGTAAGTATGCTCTGCTTTGGGAAAGTAAGGTTTTGGGATTATTTTCTTTAAGTAGAATAAAGGAAGGGGTTGTTTTTAATCCCAGGGACACTGAAATAATGAATCTGAACAGACTGGCAAGAGGGAAATAAATAATCCTGACATCTGTGAGGGAATATCCAAGAGGTGACAGAGGGAGTATGTGAATGTAAGAACATCAGATAATCGGAAATCCAAACAACCTTCCTGTTAGCACACGCTCAGCTCCCTCCTCCGCTCAGCAAGGTCCCAAACACCCACTGATTCCCAGAAACCTCCAGTATGTCAGGATTACACACCATACAGCGGCCGCTTCCTGCTGCCCCACCACCCGTGTAAACACCAGTTGCTGGGATTAAATTCAGGTCTAGCCTGATTTACACGTAGCCCTTGCTGACTTCACTAGTGCATTGCTGTCTTGGGCTGAACACAGGCTATATACTTTAACTAAGTGCAGCTAGCACTGAGAATAAAGCTGCAATGGAGGCTAACGATTACACAGTTTGTATTTCTGTTAGGCAATTAAGTAGTGATTCATGTTTCTTAAATAAATGATTCATATTTATTTAGGAAAACAGCCAAAGCAATTAAAACCTACAAGTCTCAGAAAAAAAAAATTCCTTTCTTCAGTCTGTATGCATTCTACTGACAATCTTATACACTCTCGAAGACATTATTTTGAAAGATAAAAATATCTGCTGAAGGCGTATTATTTTGCTACAGTGGATTTGATGCAATGTTTTGCACAGGTATGTTATCACACATTGGCTTTATACTGTGAGATTCAACTGTATTTAATACTACACTACCCCAGCAAATCTTTGCGGCACAAGAATATTTTCTAGTACCTCATGGCCGAATCACTTCATTGCTGTTGTATGTCTTCTCCTTAACTTTTGCCAAGCCTTTTCAATGTAACTATGCATCTTCTGACCACAAAGCATGACCATTACCTTTGTCTCATTAGCAGGATCATACAATTCTTAAATATACATGAAAGAATTGCTCATCACTATGAAATGTTAATAAAAAAATAACACACCGAAGTCAGTAACATATTCTCCTCTGCTGTGTTTCTGACTCTACAATTTTTTATCCCAGACAAAACCAACATCAATATTTCCAAGTGAATGATTCTTCATTTCACAACTGCCCTACATGGAAAAATACTAATAAGTGATACAAAAGCAACGCTTTGACAGCAATCTAAAAACCTCCTTTACGCATTTACACTGCTTCTCTGAAGGCAGAATCTATGACATATACCTTACCATACTCGTAGCTTTGATGTACACATTATCTTTCAAATGACAGTTTCCATCATGGGGAATTACGATCCCTGCTAATTTACTATCAAGGGCCAGATGGGAAGTTTGATCTGTCATCACAAGAAGCAGTCGCTTTGCTTCTTTACGCCATCCAATGTGTCTCTAAAAAGAAAACAGAATAAAGCATAAGAAAGCAGTACCTACCCGTTTTCTAAAATAATAAAAAATAAAATAAAAAATGAATGTGAAAGTCTACTGTCAGATATTACACTGCTTAGAAGCACTGAGTTTAAACCAGGCTATTTAGAGAATTTTGTGTGGAAATATTTATCATGTTCTACTTCTGAAAATTACCACTGTGAGTCAGGGATCTACTGACCAATTTCTTTGCTTTTTAAATAAAGATCTCTCAAAATACGTACAAGTTATGCATTATACAGTAAGCATGGGCAACAGCTGCCACATCATGTGTGTCACTATTACATAAAAATGCAAATGCATAGCATTTGTAAAATTATCTGGGATGCAAAAACATTACAATCAATAAATATGCATTAATTCATATTGGTACTTGGTGCCCTCTTCTATTTTTACTTTATACTTATTTTCTTTATATTCTTATCATTCTATAATTTCCTTTTCCTATACAGCTGTCCAGAAAGGACACTGACATATGATCAGCAAATCAATAGACTAAAGTTTGAGTGTCTTCAGACACCTGCAAGTTTAGAAAGTCCTTATTATGCAGCAAAATACTACATCTATTGACCATCTTAAGTGATTAATAGCAAAGTGGCATGCACAAGGGTAAATTTAACATGTTTTTCAATTCAGTGAGACAAAGGAGGTAGCAGGGCAAACTTGTATCTAAACTGGGTTAGGTGCAAATTTGTATTTCCCTAACATCTATTTCCCTGCAAGGAATAAATGGCTGCTTGAAATCACACTTCAGAGGCACGTATGAATCACGTCATACTCTTTTTCATTGTTCCCCCTTCCAATTATTCCATCTTCATCTTCACTAATTCTGTCTTATCTCTACCATTTCCCTTAACACTTCCAGGTATATTTCATTTCATGTGAAATGTGTATCTGCAATACGGTCCATGTACTCAGTCAGCCTTCGTGATGTATTTTCTACCTTCCTTTATTTGCTTTGCAGAGAAGCATTTAGCTCCCTTCCCAGGCTCATGCCCGCCTAGCTCTGAATGGGTATTAAGTATCTCAAAACAGCAGGGATAATAACTACAGAGGGGTGTGGTGTCTTTTCCAGTTTACACCTTAGGTGTCAGCTTCCCTCGAATAATCCTAGACTGCATTCCCCTAAAGAAGGGGTATTTTAAGTTTTATTTATCAGCAAGTTATATCTTAAATAATCCCAAATTCTCTTCCAGCACTGTAGAAGCTTCTTGCTCCAAAGACTCTATCATTTCACTTTATCACCTCAGGACTCCTACCTACATACATCACAGCAATCAAAATTTTAAAGCACCTCCGTGTCCTAACTCACATCTGCTTGCAACAGGGATGTATTGGGTAAAGAAAGATGGAGCAAGTTATAAAGTTCTATTGCAGGCAAAATTAGTGAACATTAATATTAGTTACAGTTCATAATGGTCGTTATGAATTGTGCATTGTTCTCATCCGCTCTGTTCACAATTCAGTTAGCAGGAAAACCTCAACATTCTCACAAATGTTTTCATTCTATTGATTTCGGAAGTGTATATTATTCTAGAGTTCACATGTCGTAAGTGTGGAATTTGGCCAATGAGAAACATGGAAATTTAAGACATTTTCCCAGTGCTCCAGAATGATTTTTTATAACAACGGTAATCACAGTGTATATGAATAGTGGCTTTTATTTATGTGTGTTATATCTTATGAAAATCTGAAAATAAATTGGGCCAAACCATTCATTTTTAGCAGAGTTTGGACTACTTTTTGTCCTTGACTCATTAAAAAAAAAAAAAAAGAACATGAAGATGGACAATATAAAAGAATTGTCCTGACATCATCCCAAGAGATGAGAAACACAACAAGCCTGTGATTTGGACAGGAGCTGAGTTACTTTCCTTAAGAGGACCAGAAAGACTATCTTCTGGAGCATTAGCAAACCCATGAATCAGCCAACTTTCAAGATTTCTATTGCAGTACTATGCATAGCAGAAAAGCATGAAAAATAGCCCTTTAGAGCAAACAAATTCTTATTTAATATGCTGACAGCTGGGGAACTACTGATGCAGATCTTTTCCATCACTTTTTACAATGGAAAGATGGTGATGAAATTTTATCAATATACAAAAGCTAATTCTTAGTTGTTTTGTATTGTTTTTACACGTAAATTCTTTAAAAGATGAGGTAACACTGAAGTGCATTTGTCTTCCTTAACTATGCAATCAGATACGTAACTGATCCTTCAGTTTTCAAATATATTCTTCAGTAGGAGAAATGTAAAATGGTGTGTCCACTTAGGAAGACAAGAAGGGCTTCAATTATTTTTGTAACTGACTGTAATTAATACACGTGTCTGTTCAAGCAAGAAGCAGTTGCTTTCATCATCCGTCCTATGTAGGTTAGGCTGGTTAAAGGCAGAATTTGAAGAACATCATTAACCAATACTGAAAAACATTTCCTCATACTCTTTTTCTTCCAGTTTCACTGGGACACATAGATGTATAGTTAAGAGGGAATTAATGGAAAAGGAAGAAGAAATCTTACTATTATCAGGCCTAGAACTGACATTCTGAATATAGGAACACTGAGCACCGCACTGTTATAACAACATATATATATATATATTCATGTCTGAATTACCATCTGGTCTTTTATTAATAAGGTCCTTACCTGACACACAGCTGCTTGGAGCATTGCATCAAAACCGCCTTCAGGTGTATCAATATTCCCAGAAATTTTTTGTTTATTTACTGCATTTCTGAATTCTGCTATATTGTCAGTCAGGGATAGCACATGAATATAACCATGAGGAGGCATACAATCTAAATTATAATCACTGCATAAAAACAAAACAAAACAAAACAAAACAAAACAAAACAGAAGTCTAACACATTCTATATTTTCCATTTGAAGGAGATGTAAATATTGCATCCCTTTTAACCCATAAAATCCTGTTACTAATGAAGATGCATATATGCACAGTAAAAGAAGTACTTAAAGAAAGAAGAATAACTCCATGTGAGATAAAGTTCAGTGGGAATTAGTTGTAATTTACTACGAAAAGTGTATTTTTTGGGTAATCCATGGAAATGTATATAATAAAACTTCAGTTAATATGGTGACAGTATATATGTATTGTTTCTGTACAAAACAACAAAACGCACATGAGCGATGGTATGATCTCAGAGAGTATGTAATCCCTTATGGAATGTTGATGGAGTGGAACCGCTTTGCTGTTCATTATACTGAGAAAGAGCTATCACACTGTAACATTAAGATCCTTTACAGGATACTGGATCAAAACTAAAATAATATTTAGGTTCCTATATCCACTTATAGTAAGTAAATATACATTAAATTAATGTTGAGATTAGTGACAGTTACAACATTAAAGGGATAGGAAACTCAATTTTCAGTAATGTCTTAGTTGTAAATGATACTTTCTGAAATTATGTGTAAGGGAGAAAGTATGAAGTTTAACATGAGTAATCTAATGCCACAGCACTTACACAGGTAGGTGCTCTGTGACCCACTGACAGCAATGAAATTTACAGCACAAGCTCATGTGTTCACTTGATTCAGAGATGTTGAGCAGGTTTCAAATGTGTTCCATACAGTGTAGGCATCCAGACTATAACCTGCCTCCCCCCAACTCAATTTACAGTCAATGAAGAAAAACAGGTACTGTAAGGATTAATATCTCTGCAGATGTCTACTTTTTAACAAAATGAATCATGTCCTAGGAGTGCTAATTGATCTCCACTCACTATATAGACGTCCTAGATGACTGCTTTATACATAAACATTTCTATCTATCTAATGGATTACACTACTAGGGCCCAATACAAAACCAACTGAAATCCAGAAAAAAACTTATGGACTTCGCAGAACATTGGATCATATCTTTCCAGGAAAGATAATGATGAGCAAGAAGGTATGAACAGTTAATATTCACTTTTCCAAGTATTATATTTTATGCAGATTTGATTTTGCTGTGAATAATCTTGTTCTCCAGAGGGTTTTGGAAGTGATCCCTCACTTTATGTAAGTGTTGAATGCAAGTTATAAAAGACATGGCATGAAAAAAAGAAATGCAAGCCGGAACACCTTCCTTATTTAAAATGGGAGTTCATACATGTTACAACTGTGGAATTATATCAGAGGATCACTTTTGTTCATTAAATGAGCTGAGAGAATCTGCATCACATTGACAAAAGTAGAGTTTGAAGAAAAGAGGTAATGAATACACAGCTACACACCAGAAGTTCTAGGTCAGAAAGTACAAAACTTTGTGATGAATCTAGGCAACATATATCCAAAATAACACACAACAGCTGACTATAAAAATAAATGCAAAACATATTCAAATATATCAAAGCAGCATGTTGTTTGGCTTGTTCTGTGAAGGAAAACACTGCACATTTTTTTAGATACAGAAACTGTTTTTCTGAAATGACTCATCAGGTATTTCAGAAGTAATCACTGCATAATAAATTGCAGCATTTTCTTAGGAACATTGCTGGAGAAGCAAGGCATAATGAAACAAAGACAGATTCTGAAGAGCTTTAAAAATAAATATGCATAATGCAAATCTGGGTAATTAAATAATTTCTCAGTGGTACAGTAAATATACAAAGACAACATACCTGCATTGGTTATGGATTCTACCTGGATGAATGCTAATATAGGGTGACACAGTTTTATCCACATAGGATCCAAATCCAAGTCGAAAATCAAGAGAAATATTTGCCATCTTTTTAGATAAAGCAAATCCAACGGAATTTAGCTTTTCTATATTGTTGTGCATAGAGGCTGAGACATCAACTAAATAATAAAGATCCACAGGGTATTTCTCTAGAGGACGAACTTTTAACATAAAGTTTGCTTCAATTCCTGATTCAAAGGAAACAAATAAATTTTTTTACTATTTTTGAAAGGACACACTTGAAAATACATTTATTTTTGCAGCAACCTCAGCACAAAGTTGTTTGTGTCAGCAAACAGAAAAACGTGAAATTCTTCCAACAGTAAATGAAACCTTGAAGGACTCTTCAAAAATAAGCCATAAAGGGGCTCTTTGTAGAACATCTTGCTTTTTTTTTCTTACAGGAACACTGTGCAATTTTTTGTAAAGATCTGACTTCTTTCCATTTTCTTTTAAATTCCTGGTTACGCAATCCCTTTGGCATTACACCAAAAAGCAGTCATGACTCACAAAGGACACAGATCCGCATACAAATTGTGGTCAGTCATTTCAAGATTGACACTTCTAAGTATGTAAGTGTATCCTACAAACAGTTTTTCATGCGAATCTAAAACTACATGTGTATCATAAAGGCAGCACAGCCTGAAAAACTCACGTAATTTATGCTTCAAGTTTATACGAATCTACTTCCAAAGATTCAATCAGAAAACTCAGTAGGATCAAAATATATTTTTTTAGAAAATGTTTGCATACCAAAACCCCCTATATTTTGGCATATACAAAACACAACTCTTCTTTTATTTCAGGATGACACATCTGTCTCTCCTGCAGAATCATGTCACATTCTCATATGTAATAAAAACCTTAATGCTTTGGAAGCCACCAAAATTAGTCCACACATTTTTGCTTGCCTAATATTCTCTAATTCCAGTAAAAAGAGTAAAGTGACTAGAGTATGGGCAGCATAGGTAGAATAATGCATGACTTCAAAATGTTCATTATTTTATGTCACCCAAAGTGTGAGCTCACAGAAGAAATGAGGGACTAGGCTCTTTGCATGATAAGTGTAGAATCTAATACAATATTATGCAATGAAGATACAGCAAAAGACAGGAGGAAGGGAGACAATATAGAAAAATTATGCTGGTTTTCAATAAAAGCTATCTAAACACATTCAGAAACATTCCATAAAAAACCCCGACTGAAATGTGACTTCTCTGTTCATGACATTTACTATTGTGTTTTGCTAGATAGCATATTTAAACTACATGCAATGAAGATCTGATCCAGAAAAGTCAAATGTGAAAAGTGCTTTCTTCCAATAATCCATCCCAAAACGTCAGGATTTATTTGTATCGGGTCTTCCATGAAGAAAACAATTTCAGTGTGATGCAACTTATGTGTTTCCTCTTTGCCAATGTAAATAAAATTACTTTTTGTAAATGACCCTTGCAGCTCTCCAGTTTGCATATAGCAAGATGCTGAGTGAAGCTTTTTTTTTTTTTTCCACAAAAACCCTTGCAGTTGGGTGTATGTAAACAGTGACAAAAAAAAACCCAGTGTAAAAACAAAAACATCCTTGTCTGTCTGATTATACCATGTTAAATTTCTGTTTTGAGGCACAACTATAGCTGTATATCTATGTATTTCCCTGGGGTATAAAATATGGCTGTCTATGTATTAAGTTATTCTTCCTCAGAATTTCAGTCTTTTGCTTCCCTGATGGAAGAACCTTCACAGAGCATATGGAACCCCAAACTTAATTTCACTGTTTACTGGTAAAAAGGTTAATTAAACCAAATTTTATAAGGCAATTTTTTTTTTTTTCTATGAACTCGGGATGTCTTTCGAAATAAATGTGATTACAGACACATCTTGAGCTACCTCAGTTCCTGAGACCATGTCTCGGTACAAAGCAGAGTATCACTCATTTCTTTGGAAGGAGCGTGGAGAAAGGAGAGGAAGTGCTGATATTACTTTCTTAGATTTTTTTATTTTAAAGATGGAAAACCAGAGTTCTGTGTGCTTTACACTCATACAAATCCTTCTTTTTTCCCTTGTAATTGACGGAAAATGATCTTTTTATACAGTGACAATCAGCAAGACACTTTTCCTGTTCATTTAAGTGTTTTACTACCAAAGATTGATCCCTCTGAAATGACGTATTTCTTTCTCCAACTATAGTTTGCAAAAGAAATAAATAAATTAAATGTTATGATATGAAACATATCCTGCACCTGTTTATATCGCCTTCCACTTCTGCTGTTGGCTACAGCTATTTTAGAGACAGAGAACATATCTTGACTTAACTCAAGTTCAGCTGAGGGCAAGTAGAGATTTTTTTTAGACCTAGGAAGGGACTTGTAGATTCTATTAGGACCAGATGACTCACATTTTATAAATGACACGTTAGGTAGTGAGTACCAGTCCTTTCTTATATATTGGCTTTGATATCTTCATAGCTGCCTAGTCAATTTACTTAAAACTAACCAAAAAATCAAGAAACTTATCAAATGATGAACTGAGGAATTGTAACTCAATTTACTTTCAGTACAGTTTATATGCATATAAGGGAAAACTATCTGTGTAAACAGCTAAAGAATCAGAATCAAGAAACTACAACAGAAACCAGAAAAGACTGCCTAAAATCCCTTTTTCACTTACTATTTGCATTATTCTGACCTTCAGGTGTGTTTGACAGAAACATTTCTTGCTGAAGACCATACCTGAATATGGAAGCAACACCATCATAGTCCTACAATATAATGTTAATAGCATCATTTTTCATATTATTATTCCAGCTACTTCTTCACAAAATATCTGTACTTAATAGTATTATATTTAATTTAAATTGACTATAATATCAATGTGTTAGAGACAACCCAACCTGGACGCAGTTGGACTGAAACTTTTCCTGGTGTCACTTGTGTATTTGTTTCATGGTCACTGGGTATTGTGACACGAACTGTGGGATTTTCTATGAAATCTGATTGACAGCCTCTTTTCATTAAGTTGAAAACTGTGTCACAGCGTCCTTTCTGTGTTGCATCGGCCATGAAATCCTGTTTTATAAGAGACAAAATGTACAAAACAATCTAAGCTGAAAAAAACAACTGTAATATCTTCAAAGGAAAGAGAAAACCAAAATAATAGTCTTTGAAACAATAAAATATGCTACTATAATTGCATAAATCCTGGAATGAGTTCATGGAAGCCACATGTTTTTAATAAGGGAAATGACAAAATATTTAAATTAGAAGTTAAACCTAATTGCCACAATTACCTTTTTCTACAAAGGACAAAACTTTAGTATGAGAAAGAGGATCTTGCACAATCAGAACAAGCTGACTTTGGAGAAAAAGGAAACCATGTACTGTTAGTATGTCACTAAAAAAAAGTTCTGTGCTATGCTATGACTTAGTTATAGCAAGAAAGTGTCATTCACATGACATCAAAACAGATTAGTTTTCAGAGGAATCCACTGGTAATGTTACTCAGGCTAATATTTAAAAGTAGCAGAAGTCATCTTAGTTTTATCTAACCTGAATTTGACTATCATGGATGTTTAATTTTTACCCCATATCCTACACCAAATTCAAAAACCAGATGGACTATATAATTTCAATCCCCAGAAAGAGAAACATATGTACTACAGGACTGGACAGTTTAAGATGCCACCAACATAAAAAAGCCTATATAACAACAGAAAAGTGATTAGCAGTGATGACCTCAGAAGCAGCATATCCTTTGTTTCAGTAAAAGGAAAAAGTTGCAAAAATTATGCTAACATGATCCAATGCAAAAGTCCTTCCTGACCACAAATGTGATGATTAACCTGATCCTGATCATGCAAGGGAAAAAAAAGACAAGATCCTTTGTACCCTTTCAAAGCATTGGCCCATCCCAGCCACAGCTGGAGGCCAAACAATAGACAATCTCTGATACTGCAGAGGCAGATGGGGAAAATAAACAATCAGAAAGTGCATACAGACAACTGTGAATTGGAGAATAAACAGTCATACAGACCCTGAAAAGACCAGAGAATGTCCCTGAAGAATGAGACTTGAGAGTCATGTATCTTGTTTTCCAAATTCCAACAATTTTTTGTAGTCTACCTCTAATATAACTTTTTCCATAGCGTTCTTTAACATAGATAATAGAGACTATCTTTTTAGGTTACTGATACTTACATGCCCTTTTGATGTATATACATTTCAAAAAGGTAGATTTTTCAATATATAACAAATTTAGCTACTCTCACTGTTATCACTAACAACTGATAGATATATAGAATTTTCTGAAGTTCACTGTGGGGAGGTATAAAGTAAAAGCATCTGAAGTGTTCCTCAGGTCTGATTTTCTCATTAAAAACATTGTTTAGATGAAGCAGGAATGATAAGCTGAAAAGTGCTCCTGTAACTTTGGAAAAATTCTATCTGCATCACTATGAGTTCTGCCATCCAACAACCATGGATGGCACTTAGGTGAACCGGCTATGAAAGCATGATCTAAGAGGGTTTGACAAACCCGTGGCTTCCATGAACAGCTCTCAGGATTGACATGAAAAGTGAAGTAAGAGAAGCAGAGCAGAAGTGAAACCTGGTCAAATGTGATTGCCTGATTAGAAGGAGACCTACTGCAGCTCCACAGCACTGGAAACCTCGCAAGTGCTGTACTGTGAGAAATAGATGTAGCAAGATAAAACTATGCCCTTTGTAAGATAGGACATCAGGCCACTATAATGGAGTACTCCACATGGTAATCCACTGTGCCATCTACACATGCCCTAAGGCTCCTCTTGGAAAACAAGCCCTCCATGCCTCTATTCATCCTTGCATTACTTATACTTGCTGCAGACTAAGTTAATCATTTCAAGACACAGCATCTCAGATAAAATTATACCAGTGCCTTACACTCTTTATCTCCCCCAGGCACACCCTAGGAATTTATCTACCTTCTCTGCTAACCTGGAAGTTACTATAGATAATTTGCATGTGACCTTCAAGAGCATAGGAGCTTGTAATTGTCAGTGATATTCTTCCAAACCGTGCTTCTCTGAAGCACTTAAAATAGTGCATCCTTACTTGAAACTGTGTAATCAGCTGGCTTTTAATGTCAAACAAAAGCAGAAATTTCATATTCTTACAGTTCACAAAGCAATAACAACTTCAGAATAATTCTCACTATCTAAGATCTACCTTCTGTGATAAGTCTCAGTTTCAAGTGTCAAAATAAAAAAAGTATCATTTTTTCCATTTGTGACAAGGTCATAATACATGCTGACATCAAAGTTAACTTCACTGTTAGCGAAACCTTTTCGTAAATGCAATAGGCATATATGTATAGACTTGCTCTGATACTTAATGAGAACTTAATATAAATTACTGATAAGTAATTTTGCTTTCAAAGCCAAAAACTGTTGAACTCTCAAAACTACTATAAGTCTGCCAAAGCTGTCTACAAAGCAAATGGAATGCATTTAAAAGTTCTCACTTTATTTAAAATTACTGCAATTTTCCAAATAAAAGATTGTGTTTTCTCCTTTGGAAACAAAATATATTTCACATAGTTTCTCAGGTTCTGTCTCCAGGGGTCATTTAAAGACTTTTGTGCTACTTCTCACTATAATTTTCACAGTTTAAAAACCTTTTATCTTTATAAAGATCAGAAGCAAATAAAATATAAAACCAAATGTAAATAAGCAAAATGCCATACCTCTTGAGCACACCATCCACAGTCTGGACCCAAAGCAAGACACTTTGTGCATGTTCCTGCATTTGAAGTGGCACATCTGTTTTCCGCTGCAATGAAATACAAACCCAAACAATCATGATTTACAATGATATGTGGGAATTGTAAAATATCTAATTTTAAACTAAGATTTCAAAAATTACTTCACCAGACTAAGAGTGATGACAACGTATCCAAGCAGAAGTAAAACAGAACAAAGGCAGTCCCATGAGGGAATACTTGCAGCATTTTATTTTACCTACACACTAGAACTATATGTACAGGTTGAATAAACTCCATTCTCAAGGCCATATTTTTAAGATCTTGATTCAGAATAATTTTGAAGTGAAAGTTTATCTTTGACATGTACCTTGCTGATTTATTGCCTAATGGAAAAAAATATTTGCCAGGTAGCTTATCTTTTCACAGACATTTTCCTTTTAAGTCATTTACACTTGCTTGACTGAATTATTCATTATTCACTCTGCATGGAACCCAAAATATTTTCACACCTTCTATTAATATTCCCCCTCTGCATTTTCTGGAATGAACAGTTTCCCAGAAGAGGCAGATTTTATTTTTTTTTCAGAAGCAAATACAAATCTATCCAACATTACGTGTGTCACAGATTGAAGATGTATCTTTCTGTACAAACTGCAAAAATTGTGGCCACTAACTGCTCTGTCAGCAAAGTCCTTTATATCCTTTTAATATCTCTGTTTTAGGTCATTGCTCAAGCTACTGCTCTTTGTTATGAAACTTTGGCAGTCAGAATAGAGAAGAAAAAATAGCTTTTTCAAAGGACTTGGTCAGCTCAACTTGAATGTCAGCATTCATGTACCCTTTCAGCACATTTAGCTGAAGTCTCTTGTAGACCAGTGTGACTCTACATGAGACAGAAGTTGCCTGCAGAAGGCTCATAATATGACGACTCAGCACATAGCATAGCAGCAGTGCTGTTTAATAACACTAATTTGTGGCACATTCAGCATGGCATACTATAAAATATACTGGAAACAAACTAAAATTAATCATTGCATACTGGGAAGGCTACATCTGCTAATTGGTCCATCATGATAATGTGCGTATCATCATATCAAAACAGTGTGAAGAAAGGTTTGGTTTTCATTCAAAGTTTTGGCTATATGTTCTGCCTCTCACATTATTTCCTTCCAACCTGCAGTAATGCAAACCATCTCTGTTTTTAGAGTGATGAGAGCAACTTCTCACAGTAAAAAGCTGCATAAGGAAAACGCACACAAAAATATCTTTTTTATCTTTATTTGATTTCAGATATGAATTCAAAGTTGAGATCCTGTACCACATCAAACACTAGTCCTTAACAGGTCACTGTGAGTAACTGATGATTCAAGAAACTAATCACAGCTTGCAAGTTATTAGTATCAACAGGATATATACCATTATCAGTATTAACAAGATAAAAAAGCCTAGTACAGCACAACTGCAGCATTATACTAACGGCATATAGGTTAGTGGCAATTTAATTTATTTCAAAGGTCAGATCTATATTTCTATTTCATATAAACTGCTCTTGACAATTTTTGCCATGCAGGTAATGTAAGAAAAGAAAAGTATATGAAAGGGAGAGAAGCTTTTACAGATATGACAGAAAAAGTAATCTGGAAAAGCAGACCAGGAAGGTGCTGCAATAGAGGGAAAACTGACTCATAGCATCATAGAATAGAATCATAGAATTCAGACATTCAAGGTCAGGCTTGATGGGGCTCTGAGCAACCTGATGTATTTAAAGATGTCCCTGCTCATTGCAGGAGGGTTGGACTAGATGACCTTTACATGTCCCTTCCAACCCAATGCGTTCTATGATTCTATGATTCATTTCTAGACAGTATTGGTAAAGTGCAAATACACAGGATGAAAAGTTGATGGACTGAAAATAAAAGGAATGTAATTGTTCTTGGCACTGAAACATCACTCTTATCTTCAGCTGAATACCAAAGACAGTGGAGATGAAAGGCATTACAAGAAAAAGAGACTAAAGTGATGGATTCAGTAAAAGTGTCAAAGGACGAGGAAAGATAAGAATTGTTGACCTGATGCATAATAGTGGCTAAAGACCACCATGGGGCAAAATAGGGAGGAGATGACATGAACTTCGAAGTCACCAATCAAGTTAACATCCACCATAAGAGACAGAGCTGTTCTGATAAGAATAAATAGATTCTATGATTCTGTGACAGGAAGAAATGAAATGAGAGACCAATGTTTCTAGTTATACAGATAGGGAGAAAGTCAAATTAATTCCTGGTCATTGTAATCAGTAAACCAAAATACATCAAATAATGAGTTTGGCCTAATTAATTTCCTGCAGTAATGTCCAAGTCTTCTTTCTTAAAACTTATTATTCTAACTGCATAACAGACATTTCCCCAAATTAAATGTCATTGATCATGTAAGAAAACATTAACATCGTATTGTAATGTGCACTTGCTAAAAAAAAAATGAAAAAATAGTATATGTCTGTGTCTGGAAAACCACTGTGCAGTATTTCCAGATGCATTAGGAAACTGACTGAAAAATAATTGTCCCAACTGGTTAGTTTATTGAGTCTATTGAAGCTTATTTAGTTTATTAATACAGACTGTCTTGTAAAATACAGGGTGATGGCAGGTGTCCTTCTAAACCACTAAGACAGAAGAAAAGATCTTAAAATCCAACTTGGGTTTTCAGTGGGCTCATGGCAGATGAACTGCTTTAACAAATGAGATACACAGTATTGCTGGATGCAAATCTCTTTGCTGATAACTCTCCAGACTCAAGCACTCCATTTTTGCAACATGCAGTCACAGTTTGGCAATTGACAAGCTTGGTATCACTGGCTCAAAAAGTTGGTTTTTTTGGAATAAAGAGAAACTTGAAAAAGGTTTATTAATGCCCAAGACACATTCTGGCTACATCACTACTCCAGTTCCCAAGTACACAGTCCCTTATAGAAGTAACATTTATGGGCATGCTTTCATTGACCAAATATTTTTCGTTTCATTATAAGCCTACTCTAAATCCATAACTGATTTAGAATAAACTTGTCAATTCTTCTAAAAATCATATGCTAAAGCAAGAAGTCGGGTTTTTTTTTATGAGTTGGCTCAAAAGCTAACCGAGATTCTTTCTGCCACTTCACCAAAACCAGGGTCCAGACAAGACTGAGTTGCTGTTCAGCCAAAACTAAGGGCAAGTTTCTACTGGCTTCGTTATAACTGATGTATGCCAAAAGGTATTTTCAACAAGGGCCAAATTTTGTGCTGGGAACTGCATAGGAATATGCATGTAATAAAAAGTGCAGCAGGTTAAACTGCACTTTTCCAGCCTCCTCCACAAAATACAACTGTGCTCCAATGACTGCAGCTATTTCACAGTGATCAGGTGTGGCAAGACTAAACTCTCAGCAACAAGAGGGATCCAGGCAAGACAAATACCATATATGTTATAATCATATCCTGTCTCCCTATTATGAAAATAAATTTATCATGATCGGGGTATTTATCTCAGAGATGGAATAACAGTAACACATTTGAGATGAGATGTTAAACAGGTTTTCAGACAGCATTTTGTTCAAGCACCGCCAAGAATTCAGATTTATATCAGCTTCACTGTTGGTACATGTTTGTGCTGGTTTTGAAGGATGTACCATTTGCTTTCTTAAAAGAGAAAGACAAAATATAACTAGCAGCTTGTACTCTCTGATCATGGTTCTCAGACTGTTGAACACTAGTTAACGCAAGAAGATCCAGAATTATCTAGCCTCTAGACAGCTTTCTTTCCTTAAATTCTGCATCCAGTCCTGTTTAGGGCAGCAATCAGACAGGCTGTCCCTATCCACAGATAATGTAGCCTTTAGTAACTTGTGTGTAGCATCACTTATGAAGAAAGCTGCTGCTTTTATGCAGTATACTACAGTTATCTTCACCTTTACATCCTCAAGAGCTAAGCAACGTGACTCCTGCAGAGAAGACAGCCAGTAACTGTCCCAGCTAACGCACAGCTTCCCAATTCACTTCGGCTGAATGTGCAGATACAATCAAAAGCATTGTAAAAATGCTACAGAAGGGGAATTTTTTTCCATGATGATTGTGTCTGACACTTACTTGCTCAGATTACAGGGAACAAATGAATGTCTGTGCTTTAACTGCCAATCCTAAAACTTAATCCTGGAATTAGTGTTTTTTTTCTCCCCTTTTTCCAAACAAGCAATAATTCTTTCTAACCTTTCTGCACAATGCCGTGCTTTAAGAACACGCTTTGTCACCACCAGTTTTTCCAAGGTTACAAGGTACGCTTCAGAATCAGCTTTAAGAGGTCCTCACTCTTTTCCAGAAAAGAAGATTTCAACTTGAAAACTGTACATCTATTATGTACATCTATTTATGAAAAATTCCTAAGATTACTTGAGCAAAAATATCAGACAACTTTTCTTCCCCTCCATTTTTTCTATTACACACTGTATTTGTTAATTGGTTTCACTTCTCTGTTAATGATTGTTCACTTTAATTTCACTATTCAGACAGAAGCTAGGATGTACACTGATTTGAAGTATCTTTTACCAGCAAGAGAAGCAGCAGTAAACTAAAACTCAGCATGTAAGAGACACATGTGTTTGCTAAAAAAAAAAGATGTGTAAAAGGAGGGTGCAAAACTTGACTGGCACTGTTAAATGCTAAGCGTTGGAAAAATACTTCTGTAAACATGGCAAGTGAACAAAAACACCTTTCAATTAAAACAAACAGGCAAATAGTAAAAAAGAAAAACAAAACAAAACAAACAAAAAACCCACCCCTGACCTTCTTTTTCTGCTAGTTATTAAAAAAAACAAAAAAGAAAAACAACAAACTGCTACAGTGTTCCTAATAAGAAAAATTAAGTATACCAGGAGATATAAACCATAATGTAGTTATAGGGAATATAAAAGATATAACATAAAAAAGAAGTATACGTGCACACCACATGCAGTGAAAAGCATCAGTAGCAAACAAATCCTGATGACTGATATGGGCTCCCATTCCTAACTCTGCCAACAGCCCCCGACAGTTTTGGGGTTTCCCAATTAAGCTACATTACTGTATGAACACAGTACCCTATGAACTTGAGAGGCACTACTGAGAGTGACATGAATGATATAAAAAGTCATCAAAATACACATCAATGCAGCAGTCTGCCTCATTGTGTGAGAGTTGTGCCTTTGCAAGCTATGAAGCAAAATCATCAGGATCTTCACTTCTGCACGTTGTGCAAGCTCTGAGTGATGCCACTTGAGAACTGGTGTTGAACATCAGCTGAACAAGGCAAAGGCAAAGGCAAAGTCAAAGGCAAAAGCGAAAAGCAAAAGGCAGAAGGCAAAGGCAAAGCAGGAGACCGCTGTAAACACAGCATTCGGAGGAAAGCAGAAAAAGGTCAGTCACAGCTGATGCTGGAGGACAGCAAATGTTTGAGAAGTCTGCTATGTAATACACGTGGAGATTAAGTTTCCAAACACTTCCATAATTAGGAAATGATAAGACACTAGGCTTCAAGGTGATGCCCCTGACACCTCTCTGAGCCTGTATGTCTTTCTTAGAAACATCTCTCTGAAAAGTTCCATCACTTATATGAATGTTGCACATCATTCAAGAAGAAATCTCGGAGAACAGAAGCCTTGCAGATCCATAGCTATATAGCTATATATCTCAATACAGAGGATTTTTTTATATTGTCAGAAAGATGTATATAGCAGCATTTTGGAAAAGGTACTACCCAAAATAAGCTACTGGTAGTTAGGACTAACAAACACAACATTCAAACCACAGCCTCACACATGACCTTGACTGTGGGAGACACAGCCATTGACTACTCCAGACTGACTTTGTTCCCAAGCTGCAACACAGAATGAAAACAAGCAATGTAACCTTGAAATTTTTCACAACACAATTTTTGTTTCATGGCCAACTTTACTTGTAGCCTCTCCTTTCTATGAAACTTCCTGCTTTTACGGGAGATGGTTAAGTTTTGTTGATGCAACCCATGCCTGCAAACAATGAGTCGAAGACTATTTGGCTTCTGAAACCAATCTATTCTGTCTCTTGCAAATAAAAACATACAGGTCTATTTACTCCAATTACAGCATTAGAAGAGATGCATTTCCCACAGTCATTAGCTTCTATGGCACAGGTTTGATGGTCCTATTTGCACAGCTTTGCACTAATAATAATGCAAAGCATATGGAACCAGAGAGATTAAATCTTTTTTTATTAAATGCCTTGATTTAAAGGGAACTTCAGGATGCACGGAGCTGTGTTAATTCCATTGTTTCCTAGGATGGAACACGGGCATAGGAATCATTATACTCTAGCCATTTCCAGCTGCTAGAATCTCCTTGGAGTTGTTCATCTTGGATACAGTCACACTGCTTGAGTGAAGCCTGGAACAGTTGCTGCAGAATTTCATTGCTAATTTAATTTCTTGTGTATTAGCAAGCACTGCTATCAACTAGCACATCAACAACCCAGAACAGTCAGTATACTCATGTGTACACTATAGTCTTTACCTGAATATGAGGTCATGATGAATACAAAGGTAGACACAAATGACTATTTTTTTGCCTGCTTAAGAAGTTCAACCTTGAATAAAAGACAAGCTCAAGCTGTATCACATAACCTTCTATAGCTCCACCTCCTCAAACCAGGCCCTCAAAACCCTCCCTTCCCCAGTCATTTCCCTCATCTATGTTTCTATTGCATAACTAGTCTTCACCACATTCTTGCTTTCTGTCTCAGAAGAGTACTACCTCTTCCTGGCACTGCACCTTCATTCACAAACATAGAAGCAGTGCAGAGAACAGGCAACAGCTCAGTGTCACCACAGACCACCTGATCCACAGGTTCTCATCCCATAGCAGCGCAAACAGCTCAATTCACTTTTATCTACATACATTGTGAGTTGGAAGAAACCTACTCTGTATTTCAGACCATAGTTCCCAAAGCTAAAAACCTAAGGGAACCAGTCCCTCAATTTTGAACACAACATCATGACCAAATTGTGCTTTTACAGAAGTTTTTCCCGAAACACACCAAAAGCCCCAAGCCAAAAATTGTGCATATGTGTATATTAGAAAGACATGTCAGGATTAAAACATGCGGTACATAGTTTACAGTCACAACGAAAAAAACCTCAAGAATATTAAATAAAAGCTACAACTAGTATCAGAGAGACACCCACCACTCTTTAAGGACTTGTAGCATGTCGTGCGCAAGTTTGGGAGAAGCATTTACATACAAAGTGTTTGTTATTTCAGTAATTTGCTTTTCAGTAGTTTATCGACATGGTTATTTGCCCTGAGACGAATGGAAGTGGTTAAAACTTTCTGGGAATTTCTTCTAAATTATTTTTGTCACTTTTATGCACCTTGAATGCAGAAACAGATGCCATGTTTTAGTTAACTGTGTGATAACAGAACAAAGGACGCTTAAGACCCCATTTGATGATTAAAGCTGAATGACAAGTCCTTCAAAAGTCAGTTAAAATACAGTACTTTTCTAAACAAATAGATCAAAAATGGATGAATGCAAAGATCTTTGAAGGGAATGTTATAAAAATAAGTTTCTCAAATAGGAGATACATACGTTGCTCACCAACTTTCAAACCCAGCCAGCTCCCTCTCCCCCAAATCCAACTGTAGCTCTTCAGGAATAGACACTGGCCAACCTCCATTTGAGGTTTATATAAGCCTGTTAGCTTTATATAATTTGGAGGCGAACACTGTACAAAACACGAGTGCAGGCTATAAAATATGCAGGCTTGCATATGAACTATAACTAGTGGTGCACTTACGCTGAATGCAAGCTTTACTGCTTGTCCTGCAAGTAAGTGTTCACATGTGCGTACGGTCTGCAGGTGCAGTCTGAATACTCTGTACAGGATGGTGTTTGAACATGCAAATTCCACATTTTAAACAGGTAGTGGTTTATTTCATGTTCTGAAGTAATGTCACAACATTTTTGACAGCAAAATGCCCTCCAACAGTTTTGCTTATATTGGAAAAGTATGTTTACTGATGTCATTAGTTTTAGTTCAGTAATTTTGTATCATTTGTGCCAGAGTGTAAGTTGTATCAAGTTTTCTTATTTCCTGGGAGTCCTGTTGGTACAAGAAGAAGGGATTTTGGTTCAGCTTTCCAGAAAGAAGCTCCCATGTGAGAGAAGCAAGCTGTCCTCAGCACAGTACTAACCCCTGCCACCCTGCAGAGCTGACATGGAAATAAATCATACTCTTAAGTACAGTAGAACAAGTGGCATTCACTTAGCCTAATTCCTTTGAACACCGAGAAGGAACAGAATTTATTTTGGAAAGGGCAGTTACTGGCTTGGGCTACTTTTGTGATGCCACCATACATCATGGCAGCTGTATTCATAACGCAGCTACAACAACAGCAAAATACTGAAAATACTTAAGTTTTCATGATTTGAAACTGGTGAAATACTGCTGCTAATAACTTCACTTCCAAGTCAGCAGGCAGAGAAGGGGCCTGAAAAAAAATAGAAATACAACATCTGAGAACATAATTACACCTGCTTGAAGCTAAAGAATTTTCCTTCTCCAATAATTATAGTGAAAATCTGTGTCTTAGTAGCTTTTGATAATTATAAATTCTTCAGACTCATTACTGTCACCATGGGTAACAGCAGGCAGAAATCACTGCAGGCATATGACAAAAAAGTCATGGGAAGCATAGAAATGTATGAAGAAAAAAGTCAATTATGAGCTTTGGAAACTTCTGAATTTAGGCAAATATAGTCTCAGCTAGACCTTGGCTTTTTGGCATTCTAATGCTGTAAATTCCGATCATCCTAAAACACATTTTGCTCAAGGCGTTATTCTTGTTCTGCCACCAGAACAAGGGGGAATCCTGAATGGCTGGCAAGAAGCTTACTTTTCTTCTTGAAGAAAGGTTCCATTACAGTGGACAGTGAACTAATTCATCAGAGACCAACTTCCTTCCCAAAAGCTAAACTAAATAGCTCAAGTCCATTTATATAAACTGCCAAAAAGAAAAAAAAATTATCTTTTAATAAAGTTCAAGTGCTTAGAGAAGAATAACAGACCATATCCATCATAAATTATGCCTACTTAAGCATATCAGAAAGAAGTATTACATCTTTCCACTGGTTAGACAGAAGTCAGCAATTAGTAATGGACTGAAGACAGATTTTGCTGGAAAGAAGGATGCAAGTAGAAATACAAACACTGAGGCCTTAAGACTTCGATTAAAAAAACCAAAAAAACCCACAAAAAGTTTATTAACACAAAGGAATTTATATTCTTCTCCAAAATTTTGTTTTCAGTACATTCAACTTAAGAAGCCAGATTTATACCGAGATGTTTGCACTACCAGTTACAGTGAAAGCACAGGAAAGTTCACATATATGAAAATATAACATGAGATTTTAGTGTCATTATTTTAAGAACACTGAGCAAACTTTAAAGCTCGGGACACAAAGCCACATTCCACTTGACCTTCTTAGTCTGATGCAACTCATTAAATCCCAAGCCTAAAATACACCTATCCTGATAATAAAAAAGTATGGTTTATAGCATATGTTTTTAAAATGTACATTGATGATAAATAATTCATGCATATAGTGCAGATTTTACTTGTACAGTAAGGCTAATGTTCCTTACATCAGGCCTATTCTAAAGAAGTGAAATCCCTAGCTTCTAACTAAGGACCAACTCTTAAAAATGATGACGGTGAATCTAACTTTCTGAAAAAGTCTTGATAAGTATCAGCAGCCCACATAATTCACACAACTTGTAAATAAAATATCTTATGTTTCTGTTCTTATGCCTCCTACTGTAGATTAGTAATACAAATTGTCCCAAATTCAAGACACAATTAACACAGACATGTCATCACAAATTCTTTCCAGGGATTTGAAAAATATTATCAGCATTTATGAACTTTGTGAAGTATAATGAAATTATAATCTGAAGTCTGATGTAATGATGTCTTCTTGAGCACACAACCAGATGAGAACTTATTTGATGAAGATTTTCTTAAACTTCCATAAAGCTCACTCTCTTTGTGATGTTTTGGGGAGGTAAATTAAACTTAGATTGTACTTTAATGGAAAATCAAATGTATTCATTCAGGCCTATTGGCTAATGAGGTTTAATTTGTTTACTCAGGTGGTGCAGTTCCAGCCCTTGAAAGTTTAAGGACCAGAAAAGAAGCTACTGCCTCTTCAAACTGCTACACAGAGTATTCCGGCTGCATGCAACCTTCAGGCTGTCTTCACACTTCCTTCAGCAACAGCATGCCCTAAGTGACACAATCTTCCCAGAGCACCAAGAGTGTGGTTATTGCTCTTCTGGTTGGTAAACTGCCCATCTTCTCTCTTTTCCCAGTCTCATCCCATCTCAATCATCTATAGCGTGGAAACATCAGTAAATACTATAAATGTACGCACCGGTTTCACTCAACTTGCAAAAACCATAAAATAAAAAACCTACCACATAAAATCCCTGAAGAGACACGAAATTACAACAGTTTATGAGAAGTGTGCAATCTGCAAAGCAAATTTATGCATACCATTGGCATAATATACTCCTTGGGCAATGTGCAGATAAGCAAACCTCCTCCCCCTTGCTGTTTCTCAGAACTGCAACCTACCGCCCTCTCAAACACACAGGTTGGCTTTCCCAAAGACGGTCCAATTCCCCTAGGGAGCAGATCACCCACGTAGACTCAGGAAATTAAAAATGGGTTTTCTCTTCTTCTTCTATTGCTGTAAGCCTTAGGAAAAGCAGAACTGTCACAGTGCTGAGTATCCCATACAACACAGCTTCTTCCACTGAGCCCCAAAAGGAAATGAGCCAGCACAGAAGCAAAATCAACAGACAAACACTGGTTAAAGCTATCATGATGTATCATTTATTTCAGACTGTGTTTGGGTTTGTTTTTTTTTTGTGTGCAGGGACATTTCCTAACAACTTCTTTTCAAAAACAGTTCTTCCATGTGAGAATGATTTTCCCTATTACTTTGAGAAGTAACACAGTAATGATTTATGAAACTTTCTGACTGTAGGGAACACACATGAGAATCTGATGTCATAAGACTAGCAAACCACCGAAGAGCCAGATAAGGGAACATTAATGAATCTATTTGGCATCAGAAGTGATGCTATTGGGATAATTCAATTAATAGTTGTCCCTGTCATGATCACAGATGCTTTACTTTCCCAACCCCCTAAACCAAGCTCTCCAAATGACATAGTAAAACGACTGAAAACACCAACTTTTAAAGGGTCAAGAGATTTGTCCACCATGACTATATAACAGAATTTCTGTGTGACTGTTCAATTCTTTAAGATTTTCATGTCATCCCATCCCTGTGTGCACATCACAAGTAAACTCTGTTTACTTGAGCTTCATACAGGAAGGACTAACTAGGTATTTCTGAAACCACCCAATACATTAGCTTTCAAATTTTAATATATGTAAAAACTGGTTTTGAGACACCGCTGAGATTTGAAGCAATGTCCTCTGTTAACCTTGACTAATCAGTCATTCCTCAACTTAACCCCTACATATTCCATGTGCTTATCCTACAGCAGATAAAAAGAGTTGCAACAGTTTAGTTTCTGAACAAGGCAAGGGAACTGAGTGTCTCCACGGAAGTGAGCACATATACAACTGGTCAGTACAATGCACACACATGCTTTCACTGTACAAAACAGCTTTTATTCAGTTCACTGGTTTGTATCTTTAGGAGTTTGTCAGGTTAGTGTTCACATATAAATTTGGGATGTGTAAAAATCGCTATGGAACTAGCTCCATTCTTACGTCAGGTACTTGTTTTAGTCGGCTTAGTGAACTGCAGATTTCCTTTAGTGAGACTTACTGAACAAGGGACCCTTTGTAGAAGGCAGCAACACTAACCTTTTTTATCTGAGATTACAGAACCTTTCATTTGGGACTTAACAACTTTACAGCATTGTGAGATTTCCTTTTGTGCTCCTCATAACTCCATACTCAGGGCCAAATTCTACCTTTACTTATTCCCAAGCAGTAACTCACATCTGAAACTGTAGAACAAATACCTCAGGTAGCATCAAACTGTCCAATTTTCAGTTAGAAGAGCCACAAATGCTCCAACGAGTGAACTGGACTCTCATGCACATTTCATCTTAATTACAGTCTCCTTTAGAACTGAAGATTCAATGCAACAGATACACAGGTTCTGCCAACTTTGCACATAAGTAAACTGAACTCACTGGTGGTACGGGAACAGCACAATGTTCTTGCCCATGCCCAGCACTGTCAAGGCAGAAATAAAGAGGAGTGGCTGCTTCAACAAAGCTCTGCTGGGAAATAGCTGTACATGGAGCAGCCTGCAGAAGTTCAAAGAATCTAGGTGGTGCTGCACTGGTGATAGAGCCATCACAACCAAAAGTGAAAAACACATAACAATAATAGTAAGAAGAAAAAAATCACATGGTCATTCACAGAAAAACAACACACTATTCAACGTGGCTCTAGTCTGTGAAGCGATTATGTATGAAGGAAAGAATTTAGTGTGACTTTCAGCTTTCATGAATTAGCAGAGGTGTCAAATGAAGAGGAAAAACTAAGATCTATCAGACTTACAGTCTTCCCAATCTACTGTCACAATAAACATATAACCCATGACGTATCACATGTGTACATTTGCACTATGAAGCACAACTGGGAAAGCAAGCATCCTTTGGCACAAAAGCGCCCCCGCCCCCAATCTCCCCCTATGGCATTTTGTTTGGATGCATTATTTGCACTAGTGTGTTGTACCCGGGAGCAACACTGCACTCAGGCACAGAACTATCCTCCCCCATAAAGTTTCAATTAGCCTTTCAACTCAATTACACTGCATAAAAAAGAATCTGGAATCCTAAACATAAGATGTCATGTTTCATAAGAAATGTAATAAAACTATATTTTTTTTTCCTATTGACATTTAGTTTGGTTTTGAATTCAAAATATGAAGCCAAAAAAGCAAAATAAATTATCCTATGAAAGTTAACAAATTATTCCATTGTTTTTAATAGCACTGGGCAAATCCCACTGAACTAGGCATGAATCTGTCACATATGCAAGAAAGAATTTAAGACTAATACACTGTTCCCATTGTAAATCTTATTTTTAGAGGTTACATGTTAACATTTTAAATTAATTCCAGGCTTAAACTTGGAATATGTAATTATTCCACAAGGGGGGGGGGGGGGGGAGCGAAAAGAAAGGGTGGTGACCATGGG
>WTSP01011091.1:0-16997 GCA_025331215.1 Actenoides lindsayi
ACTGCCCACCCCCCTCCAGACTCTTTCCCCCCCAGCCCCCCTCGTCCCTCCCCCCCCCTCCCCGACTTTCCTCGCCCAGCCCCCCCTCCCCCTCCCCCCTCTACCGGGGCGCCCCCACCCTACCCCCCCCTGCCCGCCCACCCCGCGCCCGAGGGGCTGGTGGCCACCAGCCGCGGACACGTCGCGAAGGGTTTGGATAGCGCGGCGCGACTCCAGGGCCGCCCTGGAATCGGAGCGGTCTTTCGCCGAGATCTGTTCCTCGGGGAGTCGGCTAGCTTAGCTGCTGCTGGGGAAAAGCGGAGACTATCGCCCGGGCTGCTTCTGGATGCAGAGACATGCCTCATGGAGGAGAAGAATTTAAATGAGACACAAATCCGCGAGGATAAACGGGATTGCTCAATTCAGCAAGGATTTTTCTCACCTTAATATTCTGGTCCTCGTTCTCCATGAAAACGCTTGCTCGTTACCGTGGCATTAGGCCAGTAAATACTGCTCAGTATGGCGGAGAAACAGTTACCAGAAATCAGCTTTGAGTAGAAATTGCCATCAGCTTCATGAAGACTAGATTTATTTTTTTTTCCTTTTTCACCATTCCTGACTCCCTTATCTTGCTGGGAATGGCCTAAGTATGAATTAGTGTTTCTTCAGTGACACTGAGAATCTACAGCATCGTATAAATGCTAAGTACCAACCATCTCTTTTTCCGTGAAAGTTAAATAAAAAACTTAAGCAGTTACCAGTCTCTTGCTGTTCCCACTGGCCCTTTACCAAACTTAATTTCACCTTTCTGGCAAGAGCCTGACACATAGAAGTAAACCCATCCTAGGACAGACAAATCAGGAGGAAGGAAAAGTAGCAGGAGGAGTTACTGTAGCTCAGTTCTCTTGCATGAAGCGGCACTTGGGAGGGCAGAGATGTTGCTATTTGCCACTTTTTCCAATCCTGGAAAAACTACCCAAGTACCATTCCTCGAGGAGGGGACAAAGCTGTTGAGCCCTTGATGTATCCATGCAGGGGAGTAAAAGGGGAAGAGACATCTTTTTTTCCAACACTGTTAGGACCTAACAATACCCTATATCCAAATAAGAGGGAAAATTAGGTTCTAAAGTCAGTCTAGAAGTGTGTATCTGCATGCACAAGAGGGGAGACACGCAAGATCATATCCACTGTATCTGACTTGCCTCCTGCAGAGAGACAGGGCTGAGCAAAAGCTTGATTTTGTCAGATTTTCTTAGGCACATCCTGAGAAAGTCTCTGTATATTTATATACTGTGATAATTACAAGCATAGAAGCAAGAAGGAAATGCTGAGGCCCTTGCCATTTTCATTCACATTCATTGAGAAAACACATGGATCCTCCCCAAGTCACAGATGTTCAATATGAAAATGCCTGAATTCCATTGAATCACAGCAAGTTTGGAAAAACAGCCATGTCCCATGCAGTCACTAAGAAAACATGTGAATCATGTTCAATCAGGCACTAAAAGAACTAAAAACCTTCTGTTGCCAAGGTCGGGGCAGTTCTGTGTTAGATAAAGGATGCATGAAGATAGTGGGGGGAAAAAAAAAGTGAGATGGACACAGTTATCTGTGGCTCTGGCAATAGTCGTGTATTTGTGATACCAGGGCTCTTGAATAGTTTTATAACAAGCCTTATAAAAGCACTGACCAACTACAGCATGTTTCCAGAAATACCACACTGTTGGGACACGGTGGATGTTCTGAGTGTGAGCCTTACCTTTTCAGTGTTCCTCCATCTTCTTTGTCCTTCTGCCTTTTCTGGGCTTTTTTTCTTCTTTCCTCCATTCCCTCCTTAAGTTTTTTTTTTCCTCTCTCATTTGCCATATTCATGACCTCATTCCTTTATTTCCACAAATCACAAACAGAAGTTTCTAAATCTCAAGGAGACGTTTGCTGTCTCCTGGATATATTTAGCTACCCCTGCTGTTCCCTGTCTTCTCAGTGACATGCTGACCTACACGGAAAAGAGAAGTGGCATCACGTAAGACATGAAGGGAAGCTGACACAATGGCATTATCCCAAAGAAAGAAAAGGTGCAAAGTTTTAGTGTGCTAGCTACCTCCTATATCCTCAACAGGTCACTCTCGTACTGAAGACGCTTACCAGCTTGTCAGATCTACCCAATCTTCTCATGTAAAAAGTGGGCAGGAGCAGAACCTTGTTTGAAGGCAAAGGATGGTGGTTGGAGCATGTTAAATGTCTGTGCATTCCAGTTTAGAAGGGATCATCTGTTTTTGAACCAGCATTCTCAGGCAGATAACAGTAATGGTTACTTCTCCAGTTGTCCTCGCATCCCCTTCCTGGAGCTGGCCACCCCTGACTTGATAGGTAGGTGAAGACCATGTGAATCCACTTTCAAAACGCTGAAGTTCCCAGCCCTTCCTCTTCAGGCAACCCTGCATGGGCATCGCTCTACTCCACTATGCAAGGCAGTGAACTCTGGTGCTCCCAGAGCAGCTCCATAAGCCATTTCAGCTGTCCTTGTGGCAGGAACCCAACTTCCAGTAAAGGAGCAAGGAAGGAAACTGGAAGGTGATAACTGTATCAGCTGCTCAAATTTAATCTCCCTGTATTTGTAAATCAATGTTTGCTGTAGCTTAATCCTTGTATTAACTGAGAATTCTTTGTCCTTCAAGGAAAATTAAACTGTAGCAAACTAAAGCCGTAGTATTTGAGCACAAAAGATCATTGAAACAGTGTTGTTACAACCAGGAAGGTCCATCGTGTTCAGAGTTAATTCTATCTACAAACATTGCCTTGCCCACACAACAGCTGTGGCAGCTTAAGATGTGACCTTCCCACACTGAAGACATAGATGGCTGAGGAGATAAAGCAGTATGACTGCTTCCTCTTCTTGCAGCTCACTGGCTTACTGCAAACCATCTTCAGCAGCAGCAGTTTAAGCCAAAGCAGCTGACTCGGGTCTGATGCAGGGTGGGAGTGCTACAGGCTCCCTTCCAGCGCTCATGGTCTGGGCGGTAGCAGCCAGCTGAGGGCAGTGAGTGGCTGAACTGCTCCAGACAGAGCTGAAGCAAATAAAATCCCAATCTTTCAAGGAAGTTATTTCCTGTGCTGTTTGAACGCGGTATGGTCTCAGCTGTTGGTTACTGCCTTTCAGCCAGTGGGCACCATGCTCCCATTTCTGCCTACCAGGTGGTGTTCCTTGATCCTCTCTGTGTTTGCTCCTAAGGAAGATTAGTTTAAGCAGTGCTGAAACAATGGTTTCCATTAACCCCAGTGATTTTTTTTCCTACGCTGGGCTACAGAGATCTCATAATAAATCAGCTTTCTCACAAAATTGTGGTGTGAGGAAGTACTAATATCTTCAACCGTTGCAGCTGGATCTAAGAAAGAATGTCTGTCTACAGCCTTACTGCCTGGGTTGACTATAGATATTCAGTCTAGAATTCATGAAGTACAGAGAAAGCATTAACTTCGCAGAGCATCAGGTGTTTCATTATTTATAATTCCCCAGGCATGTGTATATTGGTTTCAGCAACACCTCTTTGAAGCAGTGTCAGCTGCACCAAAGATTGGGTGGCGAACAAATGAAGGCTGGTCATAGTTACTGTAATAGAAAGCTATGATTAGAACTGGTTTCCATATAAAATCAGTAAAATGGATTTAAGAGTGGTTTTTGGTTTTTTTTTACTGGTAGCCATCCCCTCACTCTTGATTACAAACTAATTTGAAGAACTCATTTTGCTGTGAAAAAGATGCCTTGCCTTCACTGATGAAGAATCACGTTGTTGGCAGAGTCTGACTGGAAATAAGGCACCTGAGTGTGTCTTCAAAGGTAGGAAAGACTTTCATGCTGTTTTGAGAGCTACAAGGCTATGTTACAAATAGTAGTAGTCAGGCTTTTCTCCTTTCATTACAGATACACTGTGATGCCTTCTCTTCCTCTGTGGAGTGGATGTCGCTGCCACCTTCTGTGGGCAACTATTTCAGAATTTGTCAGTCAGATATAACCATCTAAGAAGGAATGCCCAGATCAGCATTTCCACATTAGCTTTATTTCTAGTTCACTTAATTCATACACTATCATCCAGGCCTAATCATCTGTCCCAATGTTGTGTTTCCATCTTGCAGATCTTCATTACTCTCTTTGTTGCTGATCCCATTCTATTTCTACTTCACACCTTCCCAGCTGCAAAACCAAGTGTCACGTCACTTGTCAAGATGATTGCTCAAATACATTTGAGCCTGGAAAATGTGACCATGTTCTACTCACATTATATTAATCCCACTATCCTCTGCAGGATGAAGACATTTCTTGTTATGTATAATACATGACTCTTATTTTATGAACAAAGAGTCTAGAAAATATGAAATAAAATACGAAAATAAATATTAATAGATTTAAATGAGATTCTGCTTGATAGGTGTTCATTCAGATTTAGACTTCCTAACCATTTTTTTTTATATATCTATATGTAGTCTATAAACTTGGTCACAGGTTTTATTACTTTAGCAGATTTACCCAAAAGTAAAAGACCCTATTTTTGGTTGCTTTTATAGTTGCAAACTATATGACAATTAACATATTATAAACTTATCTTTAAAACAGAAGGAAAGCTTCTTTCTTTTGCTGTCTATTGTTCTGAGAAGCTGGTGTAGATCTGAAGCAATCCTTTTAAGACAGCAAAAGGTTCACACTTTTAGGCCAGAAATAAACACGCAAGAACTCTACATGGGTTGCATTTAACATAAAGCTGTCTTTTGCCATCTGCTTGCCACCACTAACTCCAGAACTCAGTGGACTCTCTAAAACTTGAAGGTGAGCTCTAGAAAGCTTGATAAATATCATCTCAGGTCAGATTTAATACTCCCTTGGTATAATACCTTCTTGACTACATGTTGCATTTTCACGTAAAATGTATAAGATTATCAATTTATCTCACACAATAATAGAAAACAACCTGCAATCAGAGCCAGTATTAAAATAGAAGACACAAGGAAAAAAAGATAAGGATGTGACAAACAAAACAGGACTAAATCCTATTACCAGATAGGTTTGTCTGAACTGAAGATGCCAGAAGTATGCAAGGACCAAACATAGTTGCAGGAGCTCTAAATCTACAGATAATCTTCATCTGCATGCAGCCTCTTAACTCAGGGGCACAAGAGCAGCATTAGAAAAGTTATTCCCTATCTACAAAATACGATATCCTATCATTTCCTACACTTCCAAAAGCTCACTCTCTCTCTAAACTTTGAAGATCTAAAAAGCAAGAGTTGGCTGAAAGCAACCAAAGCAAACCCATTAAAACCATATCTGAAGACATAAGAAGTCATCAAGTACAGGATTGGTCTAAATTAGCTCTTCCCAGATTTCCCTTCAGGGATGTCAGTTAGCTGATGTTAATGTTGGCTAGCACTGCACGGCACCACTGATGCCAGCAAACCAAAATACAGTAGTTGGAAGCTAAAAGCCTGTTAACAGGGTTCAAACTGCAAACAAGATGCAAAAGGCAAGACCAATTGCAATGGCACGCCACAGTATAGGATGCATTTTCTGTCACCTGCAGTCTTTAAATCAAGGTTAGACAGCTAGCAGACGTGTTCTGTTTCAGCCACAAATGACAGGGCTTTAGGCAGGAATTACCAAGTACAATGAAGTCAGGCTAAACGATTAGACTGCTCCTTCTGGCTTTCACATCTATGAAAATCTGGTTTCCCAGGGCAGCTGCCCTCATCACAGAAGAGCAGCCCACACAGTGTGCTTGAGATCTGGAAACCTGCTGTTATCACTTCATCAGCTGAACTCCCTGATGAGGACTCAAGCTTGTGGCACTGAGAGGAGAGGGGGTTGACACATAAAGCTGTATCTTAATATCCTAAGTCACTATGCCAGCTGATTCCCTTGCTGGTTTGAGCAAAGTAATTATTTAAAATAGCTGTAAATCAGAAAAGGGCCTTGCTTTTAGAAGTAATTTGCCATGGATTACAGTATATTTTAAAGCCCCTGGTTATCTTCTCTCTCACACACACACACATACAAACACCAAAACCGACCAATTCACCAGCAGTTTTTGAGCCCTTTGCACTCCTTTGCCAGATGATAATTTCATAAGGAGTTTGGATGCCTGAGGCATAGCTGGTGTGGCTCCAACTGACACTACCATAATTAATGATCCCAAGAGGTCTGCCTGTTTTCTTAAAGAGCCTATTAAGACAAGGCTGTAGATACACAAGAACAAAGCAATCCTCCTTGCCCTACTATGCAAGTGCCCTCACCTTCTGATTTTCAGGGTACACAGTATTGTGCAGTAGCGTGCATTTCTTTGGGGAGGTTACAGCTGGGGGTGCGGCTGGGCAGGGTGAACCCCCCCGCAAAGCCATAGGGGAGCAGATGTTTGCATTACCTCTTATAGCAGGTTTGTTTTTGTTGGCAGATGGCAGTAAACTGCTGCCGGCTACTTCTGCTCATTTAATTTCAGTAAGTGGTAGTAGAGCACCTAGCAGCTTTTGGACAGGCACCCATTTTTCCTACAAGTGAAAACACACTTGTGCAAATCCTAATTAATGGATCCTATTTGCTTGAAAGTAAGCCAAACTGAGTGCTGGAGGCAGGAATCGATTGCCTATTTTAATCTAGGACATAAAACCTGTGTCTAAAAGCAGTTCTGCCAGCTTCTTCCAGCCACTCCACATCTGTATGGGGAAATCTTATTTTTACAGTGCTCGCACTGAATTATCCAAGTTCCTCATCCTTTCCTGCAGAGTTTATCTTTACAGAACCTTTATAGCACTGAGAAGGTGCATTATAACCATTCCACAGAGGACCTCACACAGATATTAAATTACATAGAACACATTTGCATCCTGCAATGGACGAAGAGCCCTTAGGCAATGCTGACCCTGCTCTTCAGCTGAAGCACCCTCAGGGTCCCCATCATGAAGTAACAGCCCCAAGTGGTGGAAAAGTCCCAACTATCTCACCATCACAGTTTGTAGAACCAAACTAGTGTCTTCGTGCAGTGAATGCACTGAGGTGAAGAGCTCAGTGCTGTGCACTATCTCGGTGTGCCCACAGTCACATGTGGAGTCAGCAGTGCAACCTGCCCCTCCTGCATCCTACAGCAGTGGTGTCAGACTTGGTTTTCCCTACTTGATTTTCCTAGCCTGTTCTAGCTGTATTTGGCAGCTGACATTTTTTCACTTAGTGTGCTCAAGAATAAAATAACACCAGCTTTTAGCAATTTCAGCTGTGTATCTTTTGCTCTGATAGCTGGAACATCAACTATGAGATGCTTGAGATCACAGCAGTATTTTTAAAGTTTCAAGCATGGAGATTACACTGTTACCCAAATCAGATTATTCCCCAATATAGAATTGTCAATTAAATATCTTTTTAAAGTCTTTTCATCACTCCTAGTCATATTCCTGTGTATTCACCTCTTTGACCACTGCCTTTAACTGTTTATGGGCTTTTATGATTTCATGTATCATTCAGCAGTAAATATAGAAATCAGTGCTTGTATTTCAGAATGGATACTACCAAAAAGAATAGGAAGGAGAAGCTTTTCAAGTTTTTATGTAAAGCTTAAGATAACATTCTCTAATATATTTAGAGGAAAAAAGCATTTGTAAAAGGAAAGCAGTACTGCTAAACCCACATACATACACATGCCCTAGAATGCAGCTACAGGAACAAGAAGGAAGACTAAATTCATATAGCTAATTTTGGGCAAGAACTGTCTGTAGGTTTAGCTCACTATTTCAACTGTTGACCATGTGTTTATGCCCGACTTGACCACATTGCTCTCGAATTCCTGCATCAAAGGCTTTATGGATGCTTCTTTCAAAATAACGTGAAATGCATCCCTTTTCTGAGCTGCACTGAACAGTGCCATCAGGCAAATTAAACTGGATTCCTAAACCCTGCTCCTAAGAGTAGGTGTCTCAAGGCCAGAGCAGCTGGGGATGACCCCTGCCAATGCTGGGATCCCCCCAGCCCTAATCATACTCAAAAACTGGGTACCAGCACTTTGGGGATTAGAAAAGTGCATCTGTTTTTAAATACATTTTTCCAAACAAGAGTTATTTGCCTTTTTTAGACACCAAGGAAAAAAATTACTGCTGTGCTTTTCAGACTTCACTAATAAAAAATATATGGAACTCTTAAAAGGAACTGTAAAGTGTTCAGGTGTAGAAACAGATGAGCAATGAGTTGCACTCTGCTGGAAGCAGACCTCGGGTGCAAGGAAGTGTAACTGCCTGGAAGCGAGGGCACATTTATACCAGCAATTCTAGTGTTGCTCACATCTAGCAGAAACAAACCAGCACTGAGAAGGGCATGAAATATCCTAGGGAATTCAAATGTCATCCTTCCTGTACCGCACAGTACTTATTTGACCGAAAATTCAGAATATAGAGACTTTGGGATGTGCCCAGGGCACCATCTTCCCTTCCCACGAATCAGAGAGAGACCATTTCTGCAGCCAGCTTCTGAGGAAGGGAAGGGAATTTCCACAGGGATGTCACAGCCAGCCCAGGGCCCCCACTCTGCACGAGAAGAGACAACACTTGTGGGATCCCCACTGCCACACAGGGGCAGGGATGCTGGGGTCCACACCATGCCCACCTCACATGGGGCCTTGCTTTGCCTTTCAGCTTCCCAGCCCTGACCACCACATCATGTCCGCTGCCTGCCCTCAACCCTGTCCTTGCCCACTACATCCCTACATCTGCCCGCTCTGTCTCAAGTGAAACCAGCAAGACTCTCAGACAACCACACAAACCAAAATAGTTACGCAGGGCAAAACGATGCCATCTTCTCAGCAAAATCTGGATGGTTTATCTCTGGCTCCATCTTCAGTTTATTGCTGCATGCTGGAGAAGGAAGGGGAGGAGACCGTTGGGCAGGAGGACTCACTGGGGGCCGTAGGTATTTTTCTAGGTCTGGGAGCCGTTTGCAACTTCCTCACTGATGATAAAGAAAACAGCACACATGAAAGTGTTCCTGCGAGGCTCAATACAGGGTCTCTCTCAAGCTCAAATCTCAGCTTACACCCATAGAAAAAACCATATTGCCAGCATGAGCTCATGACACAGTGATCTCTCTCCGAATGCTCATTTTGGCTTACGCACTTGGAACAGCCTGCTATTTTATCTGTAGCTCAGTCGTGTAATATTTCACCTCGCTCTTCATCAAGAACCAGGAGGGGTCCATATTGCAATGGAACGAAAAAAATAACAGCGGTTTTAATTTAATGTGCATTTCTTTTATGAGAGGGCCTTTTGAAATGACAGACACAATTTTTATTTTCATACAGAAAGACATTCTCTGTAAGGGGAAGAACTCAGGTCTGCATTTTCTCTTTTTCCTCTCTGTCATGAAAGAGCTGCTTTCCGTTGTTGACACGGGCTGTCAGGATTTCATTGCACTAAACAGATTGTTGGCAGCCAGCGGGAAGGTAAAATGAATTAATCTACACTGAAATAACAGTTTGTGCTTTGAAAAGTGGCATTCGTTTGTGAGTCCCGAAGCTCTTTACAGATGTGAATGAATGAATGAATGAAGCTTTATAGTGATCCTGTCAGAGGGTAAGCAGAGCATGCACAGTTCGTTCCCAAGCACAGAAGGCACCTGACTTGTCCAAGGTCAGACTGAATGCACCTAATCCAAAATCTACGGAAATCAATAAAAGACATCCTGCGATTTCAAGGCATTCTGAACTGAGATCTAAATTAGTGACACAAACAGCAGATAATTCATGACCCTCGAATCTCTCTTACGATTGCTATTTTAGGCTACTTTCCTTCCCTCTGTTTTAGAGCAGACTTAAAACAGAACATCAGCCAACCATGATAATTTATTATAGGACAATACGATACAAGAGAACTTGTGTTAAAGCTTTCCAGCAAAAGTTCATATCACAAGGACAAATAATAGTACTTTGTGGCCAAGATAATCTTTAACGGAAATCAGAATGAGTTGAAATATCCCCACGGGCTTCTTTGCTTGAGCTCTAAAGCACTTGTCTTAAATACTTTATTTACTGCAACAATTTTGTGCTGTTATTGCCTAGATTAATCGTCTGCTGGAGCTACAGCAGAAGTACCAACTAAAAGTCAGGACTCAATAGTGTAACAGGGAAATGAGAATTGTGGACCACTCAGAATCACACACTGTTAGGCTGCTAAACAGATGCAGCAATGAGCAATTAAATCTTCTTATTAATTTAAAATACACCTTTCTTATTGCATAAGTAACAGCCATGTAGTCACAACTGTAGGATCCATTTGGAAACATAGCTCTCAGCTACATGGAAGTCAAGTATCGTGGCTGGGAATTAGTCATACCACAGGTGTGGAAGACACCCAAGTTGCTCTGAAAAACAAGCTTATTTACTTGCACACAATACCACCTGAACAGCTATACTGCTTCCACGCCTGAGCCAGGCAATGCAGATTTGTCATCAAAGGCTTGGGACTTCTGCACTCTACCATCAATAGTGTCACCAACGTTTTTCTCCTACCAGTTGTTCATAATCTTGTCTCACACTCTGATTTAAATAGGCTTTATATGAGCTATGGTTTTATTTTCTTTGGGTGGCCACTTCTTAGTCCACTCCACCGAACGTTTAAACTGATTGCAGTTAGAATAATGCAGGATTCTCCCAATTGCCTGCTAACAGTCTTGCAACAGAAAATAGCATTACATTAGCTTCATCCACTTTCTCTCCTTCCCTAAACTCCAAACCACTTATTCACCCCACTCAAGACGTTCTGACCAAGAAGAGAAAGCAAGTTTCCAAGTCAAAGATCCTAAACAGAAAATGGCTCTCCAGCTACCTCTTTTCTCTCTCACATTAGCAGCCTTCCAGGCTAAGGGCCAGCACTAACTCGTGGCTGGGCCAGGAAAGGACAAACTCCCTCAAATTGCTGGAACTTCCCAGGCCAAAACTAACATGTTCAAATCAAGGCAAGAGGTGGCCAAAGCAGACTGTGGTGTGCAGTCACTATGCATCCAGAGAGTGATTAAAACTAGCTCATAATCTCCACAGGTATTGGTTTCTGATCAGATGGAAGATGCATCTTTGTAGAGGAACATGTTGAACAAACCTGTTGTTGTGAGGCAAAGGCCTGGATGAAATGACAAGGTCTGTCTCCAGAAGGATTCATCAGAATCTCTCCTGGCCAGGCAACAAGCATATTAAAAAAAAAAAAAAAAAAAAAAAAAGAAAGTTGTCCTGGCTACTAATGCTGTCCTGAGCATTTAGAAATCCAGCCAGAATGAGACTGGAAACCCAACCAGGCCTTTGGATTGCGGAGTTGGAAAAACCTAAGACAGACATGCTCAAAGGGCAAGACACACTCTTTGCTTTCTCCTTGGGTTACAACCCCCATGCAGACAACATCACTTCAGACCCCTTCAGATCTGGTTTCATACATTTTCTTCCCATCTGTGCTCTTTCTCAGCTAACCTCTGCATAGTGCTGCTGCTGGATTATACAAAAGAGGGATAGCAGATAAAGTAAGCATCATTACACAGTAAATCCGTATTTATTTACAAGGACCCCAATATAGTAAGCAAGAAATGAAGATTGCTACCCCAAAATTAGGGAAGAACAATCCTCATACAGTCTCTACAGGGATTGTTCTAGTTCATTCATGAATTATCATAACATATAAAAACATATGTTAAAAGTATCAGGTTAAACACTGGCCTGACTGAAGTCAATGGCAAATCTCCCACTTACTCTAATGGGACAGGATTTCATCCACTAAGTTCCAAAATAAACCTTTTCGCCTACATTTCCTTGGATATGAATAATGCATATTAGGCAGATGCTCTATATTTGCTCAACAGCTAAAGAAAGTTACTCCTTGCCCCCAAAACGCTATCTTCTTTCCCCACTAGAAAACAGACTTGGAACAGCTTCTCCAGAAAATAACACCAAATTGCCAGCATTCGTACTGCCTAATCTGGGTTTGGCGTAACCAAGTGAACTGCTGGCTGCCAGCCCTGCCATTAAGAGTGTGTAACAGCACAGTTTGGGATCTGTCCCTTAGTTTTCCACTCGCATGTGTCTCCATGTTCAATTTCAAACACACTCAATTGGGAAACAAGAAATAATAAACTGTAAAGTGGAAAGGTTAAGGACAGGGAAATGTGTTGAAACTCCTCTCAAAGTGTACAAGGGCAACTACCTGAGCTCCAGCAGAGTAAATTGGAGCAAAGAAAGATGTTCAGAGAGGATGCCCAGACATGATGACAGTGGCACACATCTTACCTCTCCCCTCTCCCTGCTGCTCCTTTCACAGGTCACTGCCCTGCAGCCGCAGGAGAAAACCCAGGCCAGCATTTCATCTGCTCCAGTTCATGCTTCCATGTGTTAACCTTAACTGCCTCGATTTGTACTAATAAACCAGTCAGTGAATTGCAACAGACTGGGATGGAGGCAGGCTCCTGCTAATAACTGCCTCTGATCAGGCACGCACAGGGGTGATGACCCAGGGACTGAAGCCTGTGCACCCGAGTCATGGGCAGCAAGGTGGGATATCTGAGGACATCAGACTGTGGCAGACAACAGATGAACAACACCTCAAGATGGGGAGATCATTGGGAAAATAAGTATCTTCAGGGGAAGGAAAAATAATGTTAAGATTCCCTTTTGGGAAACTTTGCCTACTAAATTACTCCTCTGTGAACTCATGCCTGGCTTTCCCCCTGCACATCATCTTGGGTATTAAAAAGCCTCACCAGAGCACTGGGAGATGCAATTCTCTCTTCAAAACCTAGACCTAAAGCAGCCTTTCAATGCGGGGAGTTTTTGTATGCCTAAGTTCAGAAGCCACTTGGCTTCATTTGACCTCTCTGTTAGAGAGACAAAATGCTGGGGCTAGTATCTTAGCCTGGGGATTTTCTCCTATTTGAAAAAATGTGGAGAAAAGGTAACGGCACAAGAATGAGAAAATGGTGCAAACTGGAGTTTTAAACAGGTGTTTAGACAGAACAAATATTGATCCCTCAGTTCATCACTTTCAGAGTTGGGGAAGGACATGAAAGAAAAAAGCAATGCATTCCAAAAGTCATGGCAGTCTGGTGAAGTCCCCAGTGACTGGAAGAAGGGAATCAGAACCCCCATATTCAAGGGGGGAAAGTCAGATGAACCCGGGAACTATAGGCCAGTCAGTCTCACTTCTGTGCCTGGTAAGATCATGGAGCAGATCCTCCTGGAGGCACTGCTGAGGCAGATGAATAACCATGAGGTGATTGGCTACAACCAATATGGCTTCACCAAGGGCAAATCATGTCTGACTAACCTGGTGGCCTTCTATGAGAAGGTCACAACATCAATAGATGAGGGAAGAGCAACCGACGTCATTTACCTGGACCTGAGCAAAGCCTTCGACACTGTCCCGCATGACATTCTGGTCTCCAAGCTGGTGAAATATGGAGTTGATGGATGGACAATTCAGTGGATAAAGAACTGGCTTGACAGCTGCACCCAAAGAGTGATCGTCAATGGGTCGGTATCCAAGTGGATATCCCAAGTCTTATCCCAAGAAGGAGAAGGAACTGAATTTAATGCCTCTTCAATGAGGAATGGAAGACTGGTCTATGGAGAGGCCTGCGGGCCTTGCATGCAGTTTGTCCACTGTTTTTGAGGATCAGCACCTACATTGCTAACACTAGAAAGTGGGGTAGATGTAAGAGGATGCAAGATCTACAGGCTGAGGATTGCTAAGAATATGATGTATGGAGTGAATAGCATTGAAGTCATTTCCATATTACAGTTGATTGTATGATATGACTCCTTGTGTTCTTTTCCTTAAACATTCATTTTCCACTTCAGCAAAACCCTCCAGCATTCTGAACTGTAATATTTCTAAGTGGATGATTATATTCAGCAAATTATGAAAGTTTTCTCCTGCTGACAAGATAATCATCATCAAATCAAACTGTCCTTACGGATTCCACAAGCCAACTTAGGATGTCACATTTAAGTCAGACTTCTTGAGGCGAAGAGAAACCTTTCAATCTACCAACAATTCCATCGTCTTCGTCATCATAGCAAAGGAATTTGAGTCACACGCTGCAAACAAGAGCTAAATTAATTTAGGAATTTACTTAAACTGGTAAAGAATATTCTTTTAGCTGTAAACAGACATCTGTTTTGATATTGACAACCATTCATTAGCCCTAGTGTTTGCCAACAGAGCGCAGCAGATGTTATTTTCTTCTTGTATATTCTTGTAAGATGGCGGTCATTGTTTAAGCTACATTCTAAAGGACTCAGAATTAAATGGAACTAGTTACAGGAAAAATAGAATGTTAGTTTCCAATGTGAATGACACACTGAAGTGAGAAGAAATAATTCGTGTTCCACAAATAGCTGCAAAATGGTTGTAATGTTAACGTTTCGAGGATCTTTATGCACAAGTGGAAATAATGACTATACTGGAAACATTCGTTATTGTCTCTGAGAACTTTCTTTTATAACATAGATATGTGTATAAATAATGTATATTTGACAGAAGCACATATATACATGCACATATAAATACAGTAAGGTATTTACATTCTGGATTTTTGTCCAAGCTGATGTATTCAGTGGGAAAGGACAAAATAACTTGAATACACAGGAAATCCCTCTTTTCTCAGTCTCTCTAAACTAAAATGCAGTCCGGTTTGCTAAAGAAACCTCCCGACGTTCAGATTGTTTACTTCCCATTTCTATTCTGATACAAAAAAAATGGTGAGATGTAATGAAGAACTTTGTCCTCACACTATTTCAGTTTAACAGCAAAGGATGGTAAACCTATGTAAGATATCTCCCTAGATTTGAGTGGTTCATATATATATCTGGTAACAATCTGAAGTGTTGGATACTCATTTGGACTGAATTTTATATCCCTGAAGGCTCATCCATCACCAGCTTACAGTCTGCAGGAACAAGAACAGTATTTATATTTTGTTTTTCTTATCTTTCTTTTTTTTCTCTGACTTTACTACTTGTGAAAGGTCCAAAATTACTGTAACTGGAGACTAGACTGGATAAAAAGATGTTCTCTTTATCACGAGAAAAACTGCCCTACCTTGTCCTCACAACAAAACTTAAGTCTGAAACTTAAAACGAGCTGCCAGGTTCTGACTACTAACACGTCTTTCATCGTTGTTCATTTAATAGAAACTTTATAGCCCATTTTCAAACTCCCTGTTCAGCATTCAAGGAACACAGAGTTTGTAAAGAATCCTACAGCTAAAGACAAGACAAAGCTTGTAATTCAATGTAACTTCTATTATTAGGCCAACAGGCACAGTTTTTTTAAAAGCTTGAATGAGCTTTTGGACACGCAATCCCTTCTTGGGATATGAAATACATAATAGAAGCAGCCTACTTAAGAACTACATAACAACAGAGAAAACTGAGAACCATGACAATTACGACCAAACACCACAAGACCATTGAAGACGCTAAATTCTGCTATTTGAAATGGAGATGACACAAGATAAAGGCAGTGGCCAAGTTAAATGTGACATTTCTTTCCTAAGAGATCACAGAGATACTGCAGTTAGTCCGACAGTTAAAAGCACATGGCTAAAAGCCAGTTTATGTCCCAGTCTGTGTGACTATGCTATTCTGTTACTCTCTGTATAACTGTGGTATCAACTTTCTACCTGTTCCACCTGAGCAGGCTCACACCGATTACATTAATCTGTGTAAATCGTGTACAGGACTTCAAAGGAAAGAACTGTGAAGTACAAAGGATTGTATAATGAGTAACACTTGAAAGAAAAGCAGAAAGAACACACTGTGCTAAGCCCAAAATATCCACAATTATCCAACCATCAGGTTTTGCCTCCAGCTAGAGAGTTCTGACCAAAACTTTGGAAGAAAACAGCGGAAGCAGAAATCATGGATGACATAACAGGAATGGACCTGACGACCATTTCATTTATTGAGATCGGTGGGTCTTGATGAAACTACCAGATCTGAGCCAGTGCAGGTGAGAAGGAGAGAAAGCACACTTCTGGCCTACAGAGCCCCTTCCCTCCCAAGGTCAGCAAATGTATCAGGCTATTTGGAGGATGCAGGAGCTCAGACTTGCAAGGACCAGTGCCAGCAGCAAGCCTGCTGTCTAGCACACTGAGGACATGTAATTGCAATCACTCAACAGTTTCCAGCCCTTGAGGAGGGCAGCTTGAGTCTGAGGTGAAGCCCATCTTCTGTTTTGATTTCAGTTGCCACTAAGGAATGAGTTTCCAGCAGCTGTAGTTATGAGGTAGGATGCAACAAAGAACAGCAATAAAAAAAAAATTTCAATGCACAAGATGGCAAGAGGAGCCAAGAGACAACATCTAGTTCTACTTACTAGTTAGTAGAAGGACAATGTGCATGATATATACGTATGTGTGTGTCTGTGCAGTACTAGTGCACAGACTTAGCTATATTCCAGAACCTGGCTTACTGTTGATCATGATAATTTGAGACATCAGTGACTGGTATCCTCAGAGGACATTTAGTATCACCGCTCGTGAGGCATGATGCCTAAATACCATAGAATCATAGAATGGTTTGGGTTGGAAGGGATGTTTAAAAGTCATCTAGTCCAAGCCCTCTGCAGTAAGCAGGGACAGCATTCACTAAATCGGGTTGCTCAGAGCCCCATCCAATCTGATTCTGAATGTTTCCAGGGATGGGGAAAAATCTACCACCTCTCTGGGCAACCTGTCCCAGTGTTTCATCACCCTCATTGTAAAAAATTTATTCTTTATATCTAATCTAAGTCTACCCTCTTTTAGCGTAAAACCATTACCCCTTGCCCTATCACAACAGGCTCTGTGAAAAAGTTTGTCCCCATCTTTCTTATAGGTCCACTTTAAGAACTGGAAGGCCACACTAAGGTCTCCCCAGTGCCTTCTCTTCTCCAGGCTGAACTACCCTAACTCTCTCAGCCTGTCCTCACAGGAGAGGTGCTCCAGCCCCCTGATCATTTTTGTTGCCCTCCTCTGGGCC